>JAMPIV010010422.1:0-81110 GCA_024509875.1 Oreohelix idahoensis | reverse complement strand
GCTCATGTCAGTACGTCATTGTGAGATTTTGTTGAAATCCTGTGATTAACAGAGAGCTTAAACGAGAAATCCAGGTGATTTACACATGGGATATAACAATACGTGATATGAACAATACATATTAGCAGTATTATAAGTGCATTAAACTCCCATGCTTTGTAGGAAGCACAAAAGGAAACGGTGATTCGGCTTTTTTTTTAGGTGAAGGTTGTAGATACATAGCCAGTGTGATGTTTTGCTTGCCTCTATTGCTGTAGTGTAAAAAAAAAAAAAATTATTGTGTATACTTATTTAGCTTTGCTATTTGCACCTTTCGTAATGCATGGACTAACGAATTTCGTCGTATGTCATGTTTCTTCATTGATTTTTAATGTAGCTTTAACTCAGTTTGAATCCTGCTTCTTCCAAGTTTTTATCAGTCCATCTTCACGTGTAAAGTTTTTTTCCCTTTCTGTTCTGTCACTGGAGGGTTTTCAATCAGTGATTGTCCCGCTGTCTTACTCTCCAGTTTTCTCTGCTTGTCCAGTTCACATCCAATTGCTTCCTTTACAGATCTACAAGCTTCTGGTTTGTTCATCTTCAGATCCCTTAATTTCTCAACTCGTCATTCTATTTAATGTTAAGATAAGACGACTTCTTAGACAGCTCTTTACAAAGAACTGTAGCGTTAAGTGCGCTGCCCATATTATTTCCCGCGTCTTTGAACCGTTAAATATCAGTTTTCAAGTTGGTGGTAACGTGCGATGGTGATATTAAAATAATATTGATGGATTATTCATGCTAATTCAGTTGCTGGCGGTGATATTCATAGCACCGTGGCTCTTTTTTCCCCCTTACGCCCTTTCACATGTGCACAAACAAATGTAAAGTTACACTTTACTAAAAATATGTGCAGTGCATTCAAGTGTATGCAGAACAAAACTCAACGAAATAACTGCATAGTAAGGACAATAACATATTAAGAAAGAAGCAAATCATAAAGCGAAAGAACTGTCAGGAAATGTTTTGTGAATTCATGATGATCTTCCATGGGGTTTGTATTTCACAGTTTGGGAACAACTGCTTATTTATCTCTCTCTCTCTCTCTCTCTCTCTCTCTCTCTCTCTCTCTCTCTCTCTCTCTCTCTCTCATATTCTCCCCCCCCTTCCCAAACAGAATTTTGTGTGTGTGTTTTTTGTGTTGTTTTTTTTTTACAAACTACCACATTAAAGTTTTAAAGAGATCAGCAAGGATGGCAGAAATGTTAAAGCTAGCCCCTGAAGTAGTTGTCGGAGGACAATCCGTGGGGGTACAATCTCTCGTGGCACATTGTTGAAGTCACGTTCTTGACCTTTCTAAATGTGTAACCTTCCAACTCTGAAGAGCAGAAGTCCCATGCTCATGCCTGTTCACGTAAAATATTTCTGGGGAATGGAAGTTACAAAGAGCTGGTGCTGTTGCCCAGGATAATTCACGAGGGAAATCTCTAATAAAATTACTCGAAAATCCCAGGGAGGATTAAGTTCTAATTTTCTAAATTACAATGGTCAGACAAAAAATAGTGGAAGCTGTTCTCACCGTTCGTCTGATAAATACTGTACTTATAGGACGATATTCAGCTGTAGATCGACTGTTGCACGTGACCTAGAGGACTTAAGTTTGTCAACTCAATGGCTCCTCCCCCCCCCCCCCTTTCCACCCACAAAAGTCCCATTTTACTATTTAAAAAATTTTGTTTTCTATTTCTACGTCGAACGTCTCATTTGCAAGGTGGTTAAGAGTACTTGCCTCTCGCAGCGAAGTTACGGGTTCCTGGTTAGAAAACTGGCAGCCTCGCGCTCCAGTCTATCCAGCTGTAAATGTGTACCTGACTTTCTCTACTGAGTTAAGGAAGTTAAAGGGTGCCAGGAAGAGAACTGGTCACTCCATCTAGCGTATCTAAGTCTCTAACACTTAACTCCCCTGCAGCAGTGTCTGCTATGGCGGTGCTCCGCAACCTGTGTGCCACGGCACACTGGTGTGCCGCCAATGTCTGTCTGATGTGCCGCGACACCAGGCAGAATACACTATATAAGGGTACACAGCATTTTATGTTATGATAAAATATTACGAAAGAATCTCACACGTACAGTTTTAAAAATAATAAGTTGACTTATCATTATCCACCAGTCCATCACAAAAAAATTAGGAAGTCTATGAATGCTTCGAATTTTAAAATATTTGCTATAGGCCTACCCACCTAATTAAACATTGTAGTGTGCCATAGAATTTTGAAAGGCACTTTAAGTGTGCCTATAAGTAAAAAAGGTTGCGGAGTACTGTGCTATGAGACCACCTTTCTGTGTCAGTGTAGACACCACATTGATTTTTTTTTTTTTTTTTTAGTTGCTTTTCCTTTACAGGACGTGGCAATCAACGCCAGCTTTTATTAGCTGTTTGTGATTTTTCTAGGCAATTTTTTTAATTCAGTAGTTTGCCATTGCTTTCTGAACGGTACGGCGCTTATACCATTGTTAAAAATCCACACAAAGCGATCTGCTACCAAACCGCCTGCAGCAGGTTTCGAACCTGGTATATCTGGATTATGAAACTGCGTTCATATCCATTAGGCACAAAAATAATCACGCAGAGCACCCAAAAATCTCGGATAAATATTGACATTAACCTTGCCAGTGTGGCGCCTACTTTGTTTAGTACTCTTCCGTATTTTCTTTCAGTGGGCTATTCAGAATTATGGTAACCAAGTAAATATTTTCTGTCTGTCGCCAAAATTGTTGACTTTGCTCCTAAATCACTGAAAACGTGTTTGTGTTCCTGGGTACTTCTGTCAAAATGAACTCTTGTTCCACTGGCACTTGTCTGGTTCTTGTCATCAGTTCCTTTTAACAACACTTTTATTCACGGATGCCTTTTCGCGCCTATCCCGAGATTAAAATGGCACCTAGCTTCTACTAATATTGCTACATAACACAATAGGCCATGAACGGTCAGTTTTACCAACAGCGGACGACCTGGCCATAACGGACAGGGAGAGTCGGGAGATGACAGCCGTGTTTTGATTTTTGTCTGTCGCAACTTTTGTTATGCTGTAAGCCTTTGGGGTCCGCTTTCGTTCCACGCTCAGTGTAATTTTTAACACCAAGGCAGATTTGTTGCTGACCAGCGACACCTATAGAAATTGGGGGGGGGGGGGAAATGATGTTACCACTAATATTGGATTTTAATTGCCTTATCTTTCTTCAGTGCGAGAAGAATTTCATTTCGCTCACCAAAGCAGTCGACACGCAAGAACGGAAACTGCGTCTACACAGTTTTACGTCTTGGCATTTCTGGAAAAAAAAAAATAGAAAAATAGTTCAATTCAATAAAATAGATAGCCCCGTGTAGTTATCAATCAATCAATCACATTTAGTTCCCCAGGGAGCATAGGCTTTCAACAAATACACGCGCTGTCACGTGCCATCCGCTCAAGTTCTTTTCACGTTTTCTCATCATTGTCACTTCTATCTCTAGTTCTCTTCTCCATGTGTTTTTTGGTCTACATCTGCCTCTGTCCTAGGGATTCCAGAACAAGGACTGCCTTGTAATGCTATTAGCATGTTTCCTCAATGTGTGTCCTAGCCATCGCCAGCGTCTTATTAACTCTTGTTCCACTGGCACTTGTCTGGTTCTTGTCATCAGTTCCACATTTGTGACATTGTCATACCATTCTATTCCTTCTATTCCACGCAAGCACCAATTTATGAAAGTCTGTAGCTTTGTGGTTGTTGTTTTAGTTGTTCTCCATGTTTCAGTGTAGACAAAAAAAAAAAAAAAATAATAGCACTACTGCTCCGTCAGGCATGTCGTACAGTGCGACTAACATGCGGTTGTGCGTTGGCTGGCATCATTATCATGTAAAACAAACTGTACGACATGCCTGGATCTCTTCATATATTACTCTTGTTTTCAGTCTGATGCAGTTTTCCACCCTCCTTTGGCTGCCAACCTCTTCATTCCAGAAATATTGCAGCTAGATGGAATCCACTGTATACATTTTGATTACTGATTGCTGTTATTCATCATCAGCTGCCATCTCCACAACGAAGGTTGGCTGTAATGGATCTCCAACGTCTTCTGTCTCTTGTCTTGGTGGTGCACTCTGGTGGACTCTTTCCTGTCCATCTCCTGATGTTATCTTCCCACTTATAGCGCTGTCTTCCTCTTGCACGTGCTGTTATTACTGATCTGTGAAAAGCACTACTTGGCTCTCAGTGTCCTCTCATATCATGTGTATTGTCCTACAAATGAAGAACATATAAAACGCATATGGCCATCCTTAACACTAGTCCAGGATGTCACATAGGGAGTTATGTTCTATAAATTGTCTACATTTTCCTTTTTCTTCCACTCGGGTCCTCTAATTTTTTTCTGTCACTCTTTACCCTTTTTCATATATATAATTTTTTCGCATTCGTTAGTTTGCGAATAATATTTCCTTTTCCCATTCGAAATTTTACCGTCTTTCTTTCTCATGCTGACTGAAACTCGATTACATAGATGTCAGTCTCTGCCGGTCGAACCATAGCTGTGAATATACGGTTCTCGCCAGACAGAACGTCGGCAGTTTCCCCGGTCAGAGCGCTGCCCGACCAGATTTCTGGGCCTGGGGTGTGAGAATTCGCTCCGTTGGACATGGCAGGCCGACGGATTGTCTACCTTTTGCAGCAACTGCGTGAGTTTTCGTCGGGATAGTCCGGCGAAGTGTGAAATTGCGCTCCGCGCTGCAGACGGTTGTCTTAGAGTTGCAACTGACACGCGTACATCTCGGTCAGTAGGTGGCAGTTACGACACCCGTTAAGCTGACGTAAGTGTTGGGAGTAGGGGAGATAATTTCGCTTGGCGAAATAAGTTGGGGCCCTTTGTCTAATTTTAAGATATTGGCCCGAGTTTGAAACTTTATTTTCATTCTCACTCTTAAATTCGCAGTAGACAGGTCGCTCAGAACAGTATAAGCTGTATAGCGAAGTTCTCAGCTTGTTTCGACAATTTGTCGAACTTCTAGACTTCCATATATATAAGCATATAATTCTTAAGTGGTGCGACTACCAGTAGTTCTGTGTGAGGTAAAATATTATATACTATATTCTAGTATTTTGTGAAGTGTTTAAAGTGTTAAGTCGCTTATTTCATTTTAAACTAGTTCTGTGTGCAGAGTGATTATTTTAATAGTTTGTTATATTCTTTAGTCGACGAGTTACAGTGGAAAGCAGGATAAATTATATTTCTAGCTTAACAAACATGTGGCCATAATGAATTTAATTTAACTGCTAACTACTCAGTCGAGATATATTTTCTAAACTAACTTATAACTGCTAGATGTCTCATGAGTATTGACGAAATACATTTATATGTATTTCAAATTCATGATAATTGATTTTATAATATAACTTATCTCACGGGAAGTGTTAAATGATAAGCTCTACGCGTGCAGTTTAAAATATAAGTTATATCCTTATACATAGTATGTATAATTATTTTATATGTGCTTTTTCCATTTTATGTAGTGAATACTGGGGTGACCCAGAACTTGCCGGCGTTTAGTAGTAAAGAGACATACTTGTGAGAAGAATAGACATTTTCTATCTTTAACCACGTGGTGGGGGGGGGGGTTCAAGTAACACTGGTCTGACAGTGCACGTGCCATCAGAGATAGACAGTAATACCAATCCCACTAACGGTTTTTTTCTAAAGACAAAATGTTTATACTGGGCCTTTGAGCCAGACTTTATTTCTTCACAATAAACTCAAATATACATACTGCCTAGCGGCGAGAATCATTACAAGAAGTAACATTAATATTCCCGACAAGTATTGAGAGAGTGTATAGTGAACCAAGACTGTCTTTCCAAATTAAGGGAACCCTCGTGTTTTTTTTTTTTTTTTGACTCTGTATGCCCGTTTAAACTTGCTTATCCAAAACTGATTCAAGTGACACTAACTTAAAATCTGAATAAACTTATCGCCTGAAGAGAACGCTCCCCGGACAACTTGGATAAACCAAGATCTGCAGAGCTGGGTATTCGCTTCACCAAACGATAAAACAGATTGTGTCATAGCGTGCGCCAGACGGTGAACAACGGCAAGTTATAGGGTAAGAAAGTGAGAAACGCACGACAGGGCCCTGATGAAAGAACTGAGTGAAAGTAGACTGAGGGATGTTCTTTGTTGATTCACTCACAATTGTAACATTTCGTTATGCAAGGTATTGCTAACTATATATCTATATATATTCCCTTATACTAGATCAGAGTATCCAGTCTGTTCATACCTTAAAGGGGGAAGAAATATTATACCCTAACCATATGTATTGGTGACTCTTTGGGCCATCATCTGTCTCATAACGGGGCTGTGGGCTAAACCTAGAGTTAATATCATAACGGGGCTATCATCCTGGTAGCATTCTCTTGATATTTTATGACTATTTGTATATGTTTTGATGTAATTTCTATGTGTTGTGAAGAAATTTTAAATGATAATTAAAGTTTTTCTCTTGGAATTAATCAGCGTGTTGGTCAGCTCGTTCTAATATATAGATATATTCAGTGTTATAGGTTCCCACGTCTGTGTGTTTAACTGTCGTCACGTGTATGGGCGTGCCCGTGAGTAGATAGAAAATATAGGAAATATATATATATATATATATGTGTGTTTAGACTGTCTGACGCTGTAAAGCTGTCGTAGAAGATAGGTGAGAGAGAGAAGATTTTTTTTTCGCTTTCAGAGACAGCCTCTATATCACATTCTATCATCTCACTCGTGGAATCTATTTCTTTGACTAACTCTCACTGTGTCTATCACCTATTCTAATCTATTCAGAAGGGACCGACCCAAGTCTTAATTCTCCTATTAAAAAGTCTACGACAAATGTGGTCTCGTCCGAAGGATTTTTGAACCTAGAATAGGAAGACGAGTACGACAAATGTGGTCTCGTTTCCGGTTTTTGAACTTAGAATAGGAAGACGAGTACGACAAATGTGGACTCGTCTATCTGGATTTTGAACTTAAGATTCTTTATTCTGAAATAGAGTAAGAGTGTGATGTCTTGTGAGTTGTTATATCTTTAAATAATTTATCCCCTAGACTAACGATCTGTTTACGGGCGTGCTGACCACACAAACTGATAAGTTTTTTTCCACAGCATTAAGAAGCATTATACATTTGGTTTACAGGTTGATTTTGTCGGAATACATGTTAATTAATGATTTTGTAATACTAAACGCTGGTAAAGTTTTGTGAGTGTATAACATTCACAAGAGTTCTGAAGCAGGAAGGTGTTTGAACTAAAGTAAGGAGTGCGTTTTGGACTATTTGTCCAGATTAATTGCCTCCCTCACCCTAACTGTCTTCAGGGGTAAACTTGATAGTGGATTTTAAAATTAAGGGATTATTTTTCTCTTTAATTTTTACAATAATTATTTTGTTTCCTCTGTAGCAACTTATTTTTCAGAAGTAATCTTAACTACCATTTAGTTGGCGTAGTCGTGTTTTGCATTAGGTGCTTTATTGCCGATTAATAGCAGCGATAGTTAGATTTTTATTTTGGAGGAGGTATCCCAGGGTTAAGTATATCATCTTTTATTTGGTATTTTCTCGTAAGTGGTAGGAACCAGTGTATCCTTTTTCCTATTTTCTTTCTCCACTACTCTCAGTCACTGACTTAATATGGCCGAGAGGGCAAAGCTTAGACAACTCCTCCGGGACGAAGCGAGAGAGGAGGGACTGGAAGGAGAGGAAGCGAAAGCGTTTGTCAGAGACGAACTTGAGAGATATGATGCGGAGAGGAAAGCAGCTGAAGCTAAAGAGCAGAAGAAGATGGACGAGGAAATGGAAATCCGCAGGGAGAGAGAAAGAGAGAAGGAGAGACAGCATGAGAAGGAGAGGGAGGACAGAGAGGAAAGAGAGAAGGAGAGACAGCATGAGTTAGCTCTTAAAACTCTAGAATTCCAAAGTCGTGGTGCTGCCTCTGCCAATGGAGAGTCTTCTCCTCATTCTTCCTTAACTGATCCTTCTATCACTCAATCTCTTCAACTCAACGCTATGTCTTTCACTCTTGAGTCTTTCCCTTGTCCAAATGAGAAGATTGACACATGGTTAGAAAAATTTGAGAAAATTTCAACTCTGTACGGTTTAGAGAGGTCGCGTTGGTGTATGAAACTTTCCCAGGCCCTTAAAGGTTCTGCTTACGATGTTTATTTTAAACTGGAAAGTGGCCAACAAGACAACTATGATCTGTTGAAGAAAGCGTTACTGGAGTGCTTTGAAATGAACGCTCGCAAATTTTTGCAACTGTTTCGCAACAGCAGGAAAGAGAATTCTGAAACTTTTCAGCAGTTCTCGTCTCGTTTGAAGGGTTATCTGACAAAGTGCCTAGAGCTCTCACAGCTCCCCTCTACCTATGAAGGTCTGGAGGAATTTGTTTTAACAGAACAAATAAAGAACACATTGTCCGCAGATACCCGGAGATTTCTAGCTGAGCAGGGAGCGGAAAAACTTGAAGACATCTTAGAGAAGTCTGAGCGTTACCATAATGCGCTGGCTGAACTACCGGCCACTAAGCGGAAACCGACAGAGGAGCATTTTCGAAAAAATAATCTAGATCAACCTTCTCATGTTTCTAACCAAAATAACCACAGAGAAACTGGATCTCAAAACCCCCCTCCTGAAAAAAGCAAGTTCTACAAGAACAAGTACCCCAACCACCCCAAACAGTCTGATCAACCCGACCGCCCTTCATGGCAGCGTAGCCACAAAGGTCAAGGTGGCAAAGGGAGAACCCCTGAGCACGGGACATATGATCAGACCGAGCACACCGAGCCGAAACGCATCGGATGCTTATTAACAGTCTCGCAAGGTGGAATTATTGACAGTGATTCCCAACCTGTTGGGGATACACCCTCAACGCGAGGTACTGTTACATTGAACGGTTCTCAAACTTCTTGTTTATTTGACACGGGGCTTTCTTATGATTGCATTGTTGCCAGAAACCTGGTCAAACCCGGTCAAGAGACAGCAGAGACCGTCCAATTTTGTGGAGTTCGTAAGAGTGATGCACCTACAGCGCTTCCCATCGCATTGGTGGAGATCCACTCTGATTTTGTCAGAGGTGTGATCAAAGCGGCTGTTATGGATGATCCCATCAACCCAGTCATACTTGGCGGGAGATACGTGTGTATTGGTAAACCGGAAGAGCCGATTGTGGCAGCAGTAACTACAAGAGGGCAAACCAAGAAGGAACGGGAGCCTGCGCCTAATTTGTTACCTAGGGAACTTGAAGAAGCGCAATACAAGGACCCTACTTTGGCACCCTGCTTTAGGAAACTGCCCATGGCTAAGGAACCCAAACAGCACGGGGACATTTTTTCTAAGGATGGCGTACTTTATCGCAGAACGGGCAAGCCTGACCAAGGTTACAACCAGCTCCTAGTACCGAAACAGTACAGAAGCCAAATCCTAGAAATGGGGCACTCTCTTCCCTTCAGTGGACATATGGGACAGAACGCCACAAACCAAAGGATAACCACTCATTATTGGTGGCCAGGAGTAAATACTGATATTATCAGATATGTCAAATCCTGTGCCCAGTGCCAACGTGTACCACCCAAGCACCGGACACCCCCAGTCCACATGGGTGAAATGCCAATAATGGGAACACCATTCGAACGGGTTGTGATCGACATTTTAGGGCCTTTCGAAAGGACTAAAAGAAGGAACAGGTTCATCCTGACCTTAGTCGATACATGCACTTTATGGGCAGAAGCTATCCCGCTAACATGCGCAGATGCCAAGCATGTCGCAGAAGCCCTAGTGCAGATTTTCACTCGGTTGGGATTCCCTCAGCAAGTGTTGACGGATAACGGATCTCCATACCGAAACCTGTTGATGGATGAGATCGTTAAGATCTTGAGGACCCAACACATCCACACTAAGCCTTATACTCCGGCCGGAAATGGGCTCGTGGAACGTGTTAATGGAAACCTCAACATGATGTTAAGTAAACTGGCACAAGTGAAACCTGAAGATTGGGATCTTTGTATTCCTGCAGCTTTATTTGGCTACAGAGAAACTCCTCATACTTCCACAGGATTTCCGCCAGCCACGCTTTTATTCGGCAGACCTATTAAGGGCCCGCTTGAAGCCTTACTTCAGTCTCTGACAGACGAGAAGGCGGATGAGACAGTTGTCTCAGCAAGTAAATATGTGTCGGTTTTAAAGGAAAGGTTGAAACTAGGGTGGGACCTAGCAACGACTAACTTTAAGCGAGCACGCACAAAGCACGCTAACCGATACAGGAAAGTCACGAAAGACAGAAAACTGGAAGCAGGAGAGAAATTTTTGGTGTTACTCCCTACCGGAAACAACCAACTGAAGATCGGATGGCAAGGGCCGTTTACCGTCCTGGAAAAGATTTCTAAGGCTAACTACCAGATCTCTATTTGAAGGAAAGGAGAAGGTTTTCCATTTAAATCTGTTAAAGAGATACTTGGAAAGACCAGTGCCAACCTCCGACCATCTGCTGACGATCGCCAAAACTGACGAAGATGACGATAGTGGCAGGGAAATTCCACTGCAATCACAGGAAATCTTTGAAAAATGTCAGAAGCGGCGACGCTCTTTCAAGCGCGCATGGGAGACATTCCAGAGAAAGGAAACGTTGGGGCAGACTTCATGAGTAGGACTTGCACAGAGATGGAGGGGGAGATGAGAGGGAAGAGGACAGACACCCTGAAGCTACGGATATAGGAAATTTATTTCCATAACGTAGACATGGAGTGCTTCCATATCTTAAGGGGGGACGTCCTGTCACATAGGGAGTTATGTTCTATAAATTGTCTACATTTTCCTTTTTCTTCCACTCGGGTCCTCTAATTTTTCTGTCACTCTTTACCCTTTTTCATATATATAATTTTTTCGCATTCGTTAGTTTGCGAATAATATTTCCTTTTCCCATTCGAAATTTTACCGTCTTTCTTTCTCATGCTGACTGAAACTCGATTATGTAGATGTCAGTCTCTGCCGGTCGAACCATAGCTGTGAATATACGGTTCTCGCCAGACAGAACGTCGGCAGTTTCCCCGGTCAGAGCGCTGCCCGACCAGATTTCTGGGCCTGGGGTGTGAGAATTCGCTCCGTTGGACATGGCAGGCCGACGGATTGTCTACCTTTTGCAGCAACTGCGTGAGTTTTCGTCGGGATAGTCCGGCGAAGTGTGAAATTGCGCTCCGCGCTGCAGACGGTTGTCTGAGAGTTGCAAATGACACGCGTACATCTCGGTCAGTAGGTGGCAGTTACGACACGCGTTAAGCTGACGTAAGTGTTGGGAGTAGGGGAGATAATTTCGCTTGGCGAAATAAGTTGGGGCCCTTTGTCTAATTTTAAGATATTGGCCCGAGTTTGAAACTTTATTTTCATTACTTACTTACTTACTTAGTCGTTCCCCTTCTACCGTGAGGTGTAGAGGTTTGGAAGAGAGAGCGCCAGACTATTCTATCGGCTGTCTTCCTCCTGGCCTGGTTCCATTCTAGTCCTCGGTCCTTCAAAGATTGTCTAATGTTGTCCTCCCAGCGGACTCTGGGTCGTCCTCGGGGTCTTGATCCTTGGCTCTTTGTTTCCCATGCTTGTCGTGGTAGCCGATCTTCTCCCATTCTGCAGACATGGCCAAACCATCTTAGTTGGGACTGTTCTACTTGGGTCTGTAGGGGGTGGCATTTTAGGCCTTGACGTATCGTCTGGTTGCGTACCATGTCTCTTCTTGTTACTTCAACCACCTTCCTCAGATACCTCATTTCTGAGGTTTGGATCTGGCTTTTATGGGTTGTAGTCATTGCCCATGACTCGCATCCATATGTCAAGACTGGGACATAGGTGGAGCGGTATACAGCCATCTTCGTTTTCTTACCAACCTCTCTCTTGCTGAGGAATCCTCGATTTATGGCCTGAAAAAGTCTCCCAGCTGCTGCTTTTCGAGTGGCCAACTCTTCTTTGATGCCTCCCTTTCGGTCTATAATAGCTCCGAGGTATTTAAAGTGGTCAACCTGCTCCAGGACCTGTTCTCCCAGCTTAATCTGATGTCTTCTTTCTTCTCGTGATATCACCATGGATTTTGTTTTAGAGCTGCTTATGACCATCCCTCTCTTCTCCAGCTCTTCCTTCCAGACTTGCAGGTTGGATTGGAGATGTGCCTCTGATTTAGCAATCAGGGCAACATCATCAGCAAATGCCAGCTCTGAAATATAGACCTGTCTCATCTTCCAGTACCCCACTGAATACTTTCTTGTTCTCTCCTTACATGCCTTGATGACATCGTCCATAAGGAGTATGAAGAGGTAAGGTGATAGGATATCACCTTGTCTTACACCAGTGGTGGTCCTGAACTCTTCTGACTTATGGTTTGCTGTCCTCACATAATTTCTGCAAGACTTGTAGAAGCTCTGTATAGCATGAATCAGAGGTGCTGGAATATTCTTCCTTGCCAAACAGTCCCAAAGTTTGCTCCAAGGGACCCTGTCAAACGCCTTTTCCAGATCTATGAAACAAAGATGGATCTCACTCTTATACTCAAGGGCCTTTTCACTCAGCTGTCTGAGTGTGAAGATTAGGTCTTGAGTACTTCGGTTTGCTCGGAATCCGCACTGGACCTCATCCAATTGTGGCTCAGCTAGGCGTCGGAGTCTCTGCTCTAGGATTCTAGAGTAGATTTTTCCAGGGACACTGAGAAGGGATATGCCTCTATGGTTTCCACACTGTCGGTTGTCACCCTTTTTGAAAATTGGTGTTATGATGGCGATCTCCCAATCCTTTGGTATGGTCTTGTTGCACCATGCTGCCTGTAGGACCCTTAGGAGTAACAGGTCGCCTGATGCTCCCATGTACTTAACCATTTCTGGTGTTATACCATCATGCCCTGCTGCTTTGCCCATCTTGATTTTCTCCAGTGCCGCCTTCAGTTCTTCCATCTTTATGTCATCTTCATCACCATTGGTTTCCTCTTCTGTGCTAGTGGTTATCATTTCTGATGTTTGACCTTGCTCACCATCAAGGAGTTCTGAGAAATATTCTTTCCATCTTTCCATTACTTCCTTCGGGGCAGTAAGCAATTTGCCTTGCTTGTCCTTTATAAATTTGAGAGGGCATTGTTTTTCCTTCCTCATGTTCTTTAGGGTCTTATAGAACAATTTCTGGTTTTCTTGTGCATCTTTTTCTAGCTTTTTCTCCAAATTCTTCCCAGGACTTCTGTTTTGCTGCTAGCACTTTGTTCTTTACTTCTGTTCTGAGTGTCACATATTCTCTATATTTTTCCATTTGTCCTGTTGTGTTTTTAGCTCCTAAGTATTGTTTCCATGCCATTTTCTTCTCTCTTATTTTCTCTTTGACTTCCTCTGTCCACCAAGGTGTCCTCTTTCTCTGGTTCCCAAGTCGGACTTCACCACATGCTTCTGCAGCAGCTGTCTTTATGATATCCTTGAATTTAATCCAGAGGGTTTCCAAGTCATTAGGTTGTTCTTCTGTGTTGCTCACCGCTGCAGCAATAAGCCCCTGATATCTGGTCTTAATTTCTGGCCTCTCAGCTTGTAGGTCCTAATGCTCATTTCTCCTGCTCGTTTACTTGGTTTCTTGCGTGATGTTGAGCAGTTCCTAGGCTGAGCAACTCTTTCAGTTGTTCGTTTGATTGTTAGCAGGTAGTGATCACTTCCAATCTCTGGCCCCCTCCAGACTCTTGCATCTCGGACATATTTGAATGAGCTTCTCCGAACAATGGCATAGTCGATCACTGACTTCTCATTCTTTGTTGGTTCACATCTAGTGTATGCATGTATGCGCTTATGGGGGAACTTTGTGTTTGTAATGATCAGATTCTGCTCACTGCAGAATCTAAGGAGTCGCTTTCCATTGTCATTGAGAGTATCTTCTCCATATCTTCCGATAACTCCACCCCATGTAGCATGGTCATTTCCAACTCTGGCATTAAAATCTCCGAGCATGATAACTTCATCTAGGCAGTCATCCACTGTCCTTTGAAGCAGCTCGAAGAATTCCTCCTTGACCTCTGCTCTCTCATCCTCATTTGGCCCATACACTATGACCAGGTTGACTATGGTTTCTCCTTCTTTTAGTTTCACAACCATAATGCGCTCTGAGACAAAGTTCCACCCCTTGATACTATCTTTTTGATTTTGGGGCCACAATGCAACCCACACCCCCTTTAGCTCTTTCGGATATGGGTACACCACTGTAGAGCAGCGTGTTGCCATTGAGATCCATGACTCCTTGTCCTTTTTTCTTTGTTTCCGTTATAGCCAGGATTTCTAGTTTTGCTTTCCTCATCTCTTCCACCAGCTCCTCTTCCTTCCCATTTATACTTCTTGTGTTCCAAGTTCCATAAGTCGTAGTCCGTAGTCCATTCCAGTTCGTCGCCTTTAGAATCAGTCCGGTTTTCTCTCTTGTTAGTTTTACAGTGGGACCTGCAGGCTAAATTATATTTCTCGCTTAACAAAAACATGTAGCCATAAATGAATTTAATTTAAACTGCTAACTACTCAGTCAGGAAATATTTCTAAATAACTTATATCTGCTAGATGTCTCAAGAGTATTTGACCGAAATATATGTTATATGTATTTCAAATTCCATGATAATTGATTTTATTAATAATAACTATCTCACGGGAAATGTTAAATGATACGCTCTACGCGTGTGCAGTTTAAAAATATAAGTTATATCCTTAAACATAGTATGTAATAATTAATTTTATATGTGCTTTTGTTTTCCCATTTTTAATGTAGTGTATACTGGGGGTTGGTGTACCCAGAAACTTGCCGGGGTTTAGTAGTAAATAGACATACTTGTGAGAAGAAATAGGACAATTCATCTATTCTTTAAACCAAGTGGTGAGGGGGGGGGGGGGTTGACAAGTACACATTGGTACTGGACAGTTGCAACGTGCCATCATGAGATAGCCAGTATAATACTATTCCCACTAACGTTTTTTTTTTTTTTTTATTTTTTTTTTTTTTTTTTGTTTTCTATTTTTATTTTTTTTTTGTTTTGTTTTTTTTTTTTTTTTGTTGTTTTCTTTGTTTTTTTTTTTTTTGTTTTTCTAAAGACAAAACTGTTTTATAACCTGGGCCTTATGCGCCCGACTTTATTTCTTTCCACCAATAAAACGCAAATATACATACTGCCATAGCGGCGAGAATCAATTACAAGAAGTAACATTAATAATATTCCCGACACGTATTGACGAGTGTGTAATAGTGAACCAAGACTGTCTTTCCAAATTAAGGGAACCCTCGTGTTTTTTTTTTTTTTATTGACTGTAGTGCCCGTTAAAAACTTGCTTATCCAAAACTGATTTCAAGTGACACAAACTTTAAATCTCTGAATAAACATTATCGCCTGAGAGAAACGCTCCCCGGACAAATTGGATAAAACCAAGATCTGCAGTGCCTGGGTTATTCGCCTTCACCAAACGATAAAACAGATTGTGTGTCATAGCGTGCGCCAGAACGGTGAACAAACGGCAAGTTTATAAGGGTAAAGAAAGTGAGAACCGCACTGTACAGGCCCCTTGATGAAGAACTGAGTGAAAGTAGACTGAGGGATGTTCTTTGTTGATTCACTCACAATTGTAAACATTTCGTTTATGCAAGGGTATTGCAACATATATCTATATATATTCCCTTATACTAGATCAAGTATCCCAGGTCCTGTTCATACCTTAAAGGGGAAGAAATATTATACCCTAACCATATGTATTTGGTGTACTCTTGGGCCATCATCTGTCTCATAACGGGGCTGTGGGCTAAACCTAGAGTTAATATATCATAACGGGGGCTATCATCCTGTAGCATTCTCTTGATATTTTATGACTATTTGTATATGTTTTGATGTAATTTTTCTATGTGTTGTGAAGAAATTTTTAAATAAGGATAAAGTTTTGCTCTTGAAATTAATCAGCGTGTTGGTCCGCTCGTTCTAATATATAGATATATTTAGTGTTATAGGTTCCCACGTCTGTGTGTTTAACAGTCGTCACGTGTATGGGCGTGCCCGTGAGTAGATAGAAAATATAGGAAATATATATATATGTGTTTAGACTGTCTGACGCTGTAAAGCTGTCGTAGAAGATAGGTGAGAGAGAGAAGATTTTTTTTTTTCGCTTTCGGAGACAGCCTCTATATCGCATTCTATCATCTCACTCGTGGAATCTATTTCTTTGACTAACTCTTACTGTGTCTATCACCTATTCTAATCTATTCAGAAGGGACCAACCCAAGTCTTAATTCTCCTATCAAAAAGTCTACGACACAGGACAAATTCTGTAGATGTCAGCAACCTGAGGCTGACCCTTCTTCTTTTTTCAAGCACATTAAAACTGAATCCACGCACAACCGTATATTAGTGGCCTCTGGACAGAGGGAACAGTAGTCCTAGTTGGTCGGAGTCTGTTCATAGAACCCCGGGAACTAAAAAAAGCGAAGGTAGTCAGTCCCATAGCAGATATTGCCGTAGGGGTATGTAATGTTAGGGACTTCACAGTCGAGAGGTGAAGTGATCAATTCCCTTCCTCGCTGCCTTTTCCTTCCCGAACTCAAGAGTCAGGTACCTATTTACAGATGAATAGACTTACCGTGACGCTGCCGTGTTTCGAACCCGGTACTTTTGTCGCTAAAGGTCAGCGCTCTAACCACTCTGCCATTCGGACGCCCCGGGAACTAGACGTGGCAAATTAGTAGATTGGAAGACACTCTGTCCTCATTTGGTTTTCATTTGGTCCTCTATCTCTCCTCTCCTTCTCCCTAGAAACCTGAGATTAATGGACCTTGTTCCGCTGGGTTTTTTAATATAAATTTTTTTTTAAATAAACATCTTTTCTCTGGAGAACCTGAGTCATCTCCAAACTCTGTTCATCGCGTGCATACATATAGGCGTGGTGACCGGTGAACTTTAGCAAAACGCCCTGTTAATGCTTACATTTTCATAAGATCGTTTCTGCTACAAACAAATGTTTTCCTTCCCGATTTTTTCCCTCCGTGCGCGTTATTCTCGTAGACTGGTAATTTTTGCTTTTTTTATAAAACCGTTCCGATCAGCAGACATCGAGCGAGCGTTACACGGTCCATCATCCCGTGTCTCCGACTCTCATGTCGGACGCTGCATGACTTCTGCTGCACACGTCATTATCGTCCACAGTCCTCGTCACGATAGACCGTCTCTCAGTCATAAACCCTGTCCTCATGTCTCTTGTTAGAGCTGACTCGCTCTCCTGGACGCAGCCAAGCGTAAGATGCTGCTTTTCTTCGTTGGAGCTGGTGACAAAAACGCCGATACACCTTTCTTTCGCAGAAAGACCTACGCTAAAATCGCGGCTTGAGGATGAATCCCTCTTAGCTAATCATAAAACACGTGCGTTCGGTGAGTATCTGAGTGTATGTAAAGCCTATTGACAGCTTTATCTGGATTCCGCAAGGAGAACTTTAATGTTCGAGCGATATTATTCATGATGACTGAGCAGGAGCAGGGAACATAAGTTGTTCCGTCATTTATTCAAACAGCAGTGCCATTGGCTACCATTTAGAGCGCTTTCACCTCTCTCGAGACACATTACGGTTCGCCGATCGAAACATCATAGTGTCCGTCACCTCCAAATCTACCCATACTGTAAAATGGGTACCTGACTATGCTCATGAGGTAGGGAAGGCAAAGGCTGTGAGGAAGAGAAATGATCCATAAAAAAGCTGACCATGGTGAAATCTCTAACACTTAACTCCCCGACGGCAGTTACTGTTTCTGCTATGGGACTTCCCTTTACTGTTTTTTTTTTTACACCCATTTATTGAAGATCAAGAAAATTTCTTTCAGAAAAACTGAGAAAGAAAAAAAATCTTCTTTCCATTGCGTTACAACAACGAACTTATTGAAGTACTATTGTAAAACGCCCCGCCATAAGACGGAATTAACATTCAAAAAGCACCAATACCTAACGGGCAATTTTAATTTTACTTATTCCTTCACTCTTCTTTGTTCATCCCTGAAAAGACGTTGGTGCGTTGTGTCCGTTTAGAGCGAACTGCGATATTTGCTCCTTTTTCGGCCGACACATCCGACTTCAGCACGGCATTTTTGGGACCCCAGGGTTAACCTTCCCTCTTCGATCCCTACTCAGTCAGCCAGACTGCAGTGTGTAAAGTTTCTTTTCTTCTTTCCACTCAGTAAAGTGTCAGTCTGTATGCTCTGTAAGGAAGAGTGGTGTGTTGTTGAGATCAGGCATGCTCCAGTCTACCCAGCTGTAAATGGGTAACTCACCCTAGTCCTGAGTTAGGGAAGGCAAAGGCTCCAGGGGAAGCAGGCCCTAAACTTGGTCACTCCAACCGACGCAGGATGGTGTATGTATGAAGTAGAAGTGTAGAGTGTGATTACCGCGAATGGTGTACTGTTCGTGTGCTGACCAATATACCACTCATACACTTGTGTCTACAAGGCACCAATGCAGACTGCTGGAATCTTTGTTTACTCAATTTATTCAGACGTACACACTGGGACATACGAGTACATCATGGTATGTTGACATATCAATTTGTAGGTATACATAGCAGATCTGAAGTCATGACACATTCAGAAATAATGGGCAGTACATCAAAAGTTCAATGTCATGATACATTATGGCCGCATCCCCTTATCTGACTAAACGCGTCAGTGAAGGCAGGTCGATAAATAACTAAAGTTACTTGACGTCCATAGTTTGTAGTATATATTATGAAACCACGAAAGAGGGGGTTTCTAGCAAGATTGAGAGATCTCCCCGTCACTGTCCGATTACACTGGCTAACAAAAAAAATTTTTTTTTTTCTTTCTCTAACATTTCTATGTTTTTTTCTGGTCAATTTTAATGCGCTGTTTTTAAATCTGCAAACCGTTTTTTCTCTATCAGGTCGGGATCTCTAGAAATACGCAATTGAAGTTTTTTAACAACGCATACAGTATTACAACATCATTCGTACAAGAAGTATAACAGTTATGTAGGGTTGAACCTCTTTGCAGTCGACTTTCGTCGGTGAATGGCATGTGGTACATCGCGATGAAGCATCCAACAATAATCGGCAAGCATGGTCACACTCCACCGTCCTTGATAACGTGACTCCATTACGGCGATATCTTGATGGAATCGTTCTCCATGTTCATCGCTGACTTCGCCAAGGTGTTGTCAGGGAAAAAGTCAAGATGCGAATCGAGCAAATGGATTTTGAGGGACATGTTACAGCCCATAATTCTGTATGCATCTATGCACTGCTTAACAATATGCACATAGTCGACAGATTTGTGATTTCCCAGAAAGTTATCGACGATCTCGATTTGAATGCCATCCATGCGCGAAGTTCACTACCATGTAACAAATTCTCGAATTGTTTGTCTGCAATAACTTTCCCTAATCTGAGGTCCTACAAAGATACCTTCCTTTATCTTTGCATCGCTAATTTGCGGAAACTTTTCTCGAAGATAAGTGAAAGCTTTGCTCGTTTTATCTAACGCTTTTACGAAATTCTTCATGAGCCCCAACTTTATATGTAACGGTGGTAAAATGATGCTGTCTTTGTTAACTAATGGCTCGTGTATTACATTTTTATGCCCGAGCTGCATTAATTCCCTGATAGGCCACACCTTTCTTGCATAATGTTCCTGTCTGTTGCGGCTGTCCCATTCACATAGGAAGCAACAAAATTTAGTATACCCAGTCTGCATGCCCGTGAGAATTGCAATGACCTTTAGGTCTCCACAAATCCGCCATTGGTAGTCATGTACTTTATTTTTGCCAAAAGTATAGCCATATTGTCATAAGTTTCTTTCATATGAACAGAGTAGGCGACTGGAATTGATGAAAAAATAAATTTCCATTTATGCAATAACACGGCTTTTAGACTAGTCTTGGAAGAGTCGATGAAAAAGTCGCCATTCGTTGACTATGTGCTCATGACCGAGGTGCACCATTAGACCTTTTACATCTTTGCAATAGCAAATGTCATCATCCATCTCAAAGTATTGAACAAGTTCTCTGTGTCTATGACGAAATTTAGATATCGGAGTATTGGGCGCTAAAAGATTCCATTTCTTTGAGTCGCGAAACCGAGTAATTCCGCTTGTCCTTTGGTAAGAGCGAGATCACGTATTAGATCTGAAAGTTCTGAATGGTTAATTAAGTAAACACCATCATTCACCGGTATGTAATCTGAGTCAGAATTAGTTTCTAAAGCAGGTAAACTATCACTTTCTGATGGTTCATTCACGTCCAACGGATATTGTTCTGGTGGAACTGGGATCGGACACGTGATTGGATCATGAGGCACGGTTTCGAAACCGATTCAATATTTGGATAAACCACAGACTTTCTAGTTTTAAAAGTGAAACCATAGATATTTGTCAAGCAGAAGTAACAATCAGTAGCCTGATTTGTCGGTTCACGCCATATTACTGGCACTCCAAAAGGCATCGACTTATGCTTCGGCGATTTTCGTAACCAACCTGCCAATGTATTTGCACAAGTCGAACAAACTGCATTTGGCATCCAAGATTTATTTGCATCATCAACTTTCGAATCGAAATAAAGTTCATATGCTTTCTTTAGCAAATGTTGTAAGTTTTTCTGGTGAACACGATCGGTAAAATATCCGCACACGTAACAGAACAGATCAGCCGAATTTCTACAACTTCTAGAAGCCATATTTCACTCAGAATTATTTCAAAAACAGTAACTATTTGAAATATATATCGTAACATATTTGTCATGCAATTCTTTTAGCAGATAAAAAAAGTAGAATTATTTTTTTGCATTTTAATTATAATTTTTAAAAAGAGTTATATAGTAAAAAATGAAACGGAGCAAATAACGTGGTTTCCCAAAAATATATTTATTCACAAATATCTTAAGAACCCGACGTGATAGAGATAAACGGATTTCAGATTTGAAATCAGCGCAAGAAACTGACCTAAGAACACTTATTCTTATATAAGAAAGAAAAATGTTGTTTGTCAGTGTAATAGGATAAATAATCTGTTCTCTTGGCAGTGATCAAAACATATGATGACCGAAATCTAACATGGCTGCCTCCCTGAGTTGTCGTTCACTCATTCATAGGAAGGAGAATATAAGCCAGAGTTAATTTATAATGGGTATATAAATGATTTCATAAATGTTTCCATACAGCTCTACGGTGATCAGGTTAATTCACGTAGCCATAACCGCTGCAGGAAAGTCTGTCATCTTCGTCGATACAAAACCCGACCCTAGCGATACGAAGCACAACGTTCCATCTAGGTCGAATCGACATGAGATCATCAATATAGGGTCTGGCAATACATGGAGTCCGAATTATACATTGTACCGTACCTTAGGAGAGTCTCTAACATAAACTATAGTAGAGATACCATCTCCTTTAGAAGAAAACCACTTCATGAATCATATTTCCTTAAGAATCTACCAGCCCTTTGAAAAGTGCGTACCCGCCATTATCACGGTACATCGGAACTCATCACGACTTGTCAAGACAACTCATACTTCCGCTAGACCGGAATAACAAGAATCTAGTCCCTCCTACCCATCCAAAACATACAATATAGGGCTGATTCTACTTGTACTAATAATATGTAATACATATGAATTCAGGCCATAAACACAATAAGCAAATTAATATATTTTCTGGCCCTAAAAAAATAAGTACAAACGTAAGCGCAATATCCTTGCGCCGGATCAATATCCAGAACGATTACTCCTATAATCAAAAGTGTGAATCAAACATGGATTCTCTCGCTTTTACCATAGACAGCATTTTCATACACAAATGAATGAATGTCTATATTTTTCCCATATTAAATAGCCATATCGATTTTTGTAATATGTGCGTCAAAATATGCACGCAACAGATTACCACACCCCTCGGGAAAAAAAAATGGTACATTTTTTTTTTTGAAATACATCTAGGAGCAACATACAATAGGCTCACAACGCACCAATACAATGCGCAGATGATAAGCATAAGTTTTATGACCTTAGAGAAAGTACTTCTCTAAGTATAAATATTTCCAGAGAGGTTGTCACCAACGCATACTACAATATTAGCAATGACACAATTTCCACATTAGTTTATACATAAATTTCATCTAAGATATCTTAACATCATGATCATCAAAGACGAAAAACATTGAAAGATCAGCGGTGAATAAATATCAATGAACCGCTAAGTAGTGTTACAATCAATATATGATATATTACATATGTGTACACATTTCAACATAGAAACAACTGTATCAAAGTTGTATAACAGTTATGAATCATGTGGGCATCTAGACAAAATATCTGCCATCACATTTTCTGACCCACGGATAGCTCGCACCGAAAAATGAAATGGCTGTAGAGCAATCGCGTATCGCGTTGATCTCGCGCTCTTCAGATTTTTACTCTGAATAGCCGTAAGAGCTTTCTGGTCAGTTTCCACAATGAAATGCGCGCCCAGAAGAAATCTTTGCAGTTTAAGGATTGACCAAACCATAGCCAATAATTCACGGTCTAGGACCGAGTAATTCTTCTCTGCGGCATTTAATTTCCGAGAAATATACATCACAGGATGCAGAGTTCCAGAGTACTCTTGCATTAGTGCAGCTCCAATCCCGGTGGATGAAGCGTCACTACGAAGAATAAATGTCTTATCCTTAGAAGGCAATACTAGGATAGGTGAAGTAGAAAACATAGTTTTAACCTTATCCAAAGAGGATTGACATTCTTGAGTCCAATGGACTACATTAGGAGACCCTTTCTTTAGCAAGGAAGAAAGAGGTGACATAATGGAGGACAGATTCGGGATGAATCGTCCATAAAATTGTATTAGACCTAAGAGACTTCGTACTTGCTTTTTAGTCTTAGGAATAGAAATGTTAAGTATCTTACTTGTATTATGGTCTTCTGTTTTTAGGAACCCATGACCAACACGGTGTCCTAAGAAAGATATTTCGCTAAAACCAATACATGCTTTCGATGGTTTCGCTGTCAGGTTATGCTCGCGTAAGATAGACAATAGTTCATTTATACCATTATAGTGATCGTTCCAAGTATCACTGAAAAGACAGATGTCATCAAGATACGCAATGACATCTGAGCGATGAGATAGGATTCGACGCATCATGCGTACAAATGTAGCAGGGGCGTTCATAAGACCGAAAGGCATGAAATTCCATTGGAATAGACCCCTAGGCGTCGAAAAAGCAGTAAACGGTTTGGCGTGTTCGGATAGTGGAACTTGCCAATATCCCTTAGACAAATCGAGTTTAGTAAAGAAGTGAGAATTCGATAGTCTCGTAAGTAGCTCTTCTAGTAAAGGCATAGGTTCAGCATCGAATTTAGTCACTTGATTCAATTTGCGATAATCCACGCAAAGACGTATGTTATTGTCTTTTTTCCGTACTATAACCATCGGCGAAGAATATGCTGATGTGGATGGTTCAATAATTTTTAACTCTATCATCTCATCTAACTCTTTCTCTACCTGTGCTTGAAAATGTATCGGGATAGGATACGGTCTGACTCTTATAGGACTATGGTCAGTAAGAATAATGTCATGTTGAATGACATCAGTTTGACCAGGAATGTCAGTAAGGACATCCTGAAATTGTTCTAACAAAGTAGAAACTTGTTTCTGCTCTCCTGGAGATAATTCTGGAGAAATTGCAACATCTTTCCATGATTCATTAGAGTGAAGAGGAATCATTGGAAAAGGTAAATTTACATCCGAGAAACTCGTTTCCTCATCCTGTATTACTGACAGAGATGAGTACTGTCCATGTTGGACTGGAAAATCGTCCGTTGCCTGGAAAACAGGTTGTAAATAATCAGGACGTTCATGGAATTCCGTGAGCATGTTGATGTGGAAGGTTTTACGCTTCCCGTCAATATCGACGATATAGTCAACATCGGAAACTTTTGATATTATATCGTACGGACCTTTCCAAGAAATGAGAAGTCTATTTTCCCTACAAGGTAGCAAGACAAATGCTTTGTCACCTGGACAAAGTTGTCGCAAACATCTCTTTTTATTGGCAAATTCCCTTGCCTTCTGTTTCGCAAATTCAGAAGAAGCAGTTGCCAATTTGCATGCTTCAATAATCTTGTGTCTAAGTGCGATGACATATTCATAAGAGGATTTTGTGTCATCGACAATATTATCAGCAGTTATAAGATCATGAAGTAAGGACATAGGACCTCGCGGTTTCGCGCCAAAGACAAGTTCAAAGGGAGAAAATCCTGTATGTTCGTTGGCGACCTCTCTATATGCAAAGAGAGCCGCGGGTAAAACCCTATCCCAATCCTGAGGATGATCTTCTGTTATCTTACCTAGTAGGTTTTTCAGAGTTCTATTCAAACGTTCCACCATCCCATTGGACATAGGATGATAAATACTACTCAGCGATCTCTCTATCTTCAGAGTCGACATTACTTGAGACATGGTATCCGATATGAGTTGGGTACCATGGTCGGATAATATTTCTGCTGGAAACCCCAGACGAGAAAATATTAACCAAAGAGCATCTGCGACATCAGCAGTAGTTATGCTCTTTAGAGGAACAGCCTCCGGCCAACGTGTGCACATATCAACACACGTCAAAATAAATTGGTGTCCTCTAGCAGACTTTATCTTAAATGGACCAATGATGTCTATCGCCATTTTTTGAAATGGCCGAATGGGAATGTCTGCAGCCTGAATAGGTGCATCATGGCGTGGACCTCTGGATTTAATCTCTTGACATACTTTACAAGATCGACAATAGATTCGTATGTCCTTATTCACAGCAGGCCAAAAGAAAGATTGAAGAACTCTAGCTTTAGTACGGGAAAAACCCATATGTCCAGCACACTGCGAATCATGAGCGTGCTGTAAGATTTTAACTCTCATATTTTTAGGCACAAGGATTTGAGAATGAATGGACTTAGCGGAGTCTTGTACCATACGTACAAGTACGCCATTCTTCATCGTAATCCAAGATTTACGATTTGTATCCTTATTCGGATCACCTTTTGTTGCCAGAGTAAAGAATTTCTTTAGAGTAGGATCATCTTCCTGCTGTTTGATAAAGGAATCGTGGGAAATCTCCAAGGGATCATCTTGGATCTGCGCATCATTATCTTCAGAATGTGAAGATTGTGGCATATTAAGAGCTTGAGCCCTAGTGATTACTGCATTAGCAGATTGCATATTAACATTTTCCCAATTAGAAATTTGCTGTGGAGTGCATTCTTTCACTCCATGAATGCGACCGATGATAAGATCAGCGATCGGATTCGGCAAGAGACATGCTTGCACCTCTCCTGTAAAGAAAGGCGTAGCAATATTGATAATGGCAGTGGAGTACTTCTCCAATGTGCCACCAAATGTTACACATTTGACTATATTGCCTGTAGCTCGAGAAGGATTTACGAGTGATTGCCTCACTCCAATGGTAGTGCACCCCGAATCGAAAAGAATTGATACCGGAGTACCATCTATTAGGCCCCTATTAAAGACAAGAGCACCCCTTCCATTATGCGCAATTGACGCATGGAGAGCGGGAAGCGGGTGACCGCAGCTTAAAGTAGACACTGTGGTTGGATCGAATAATGTTTTGCATTGCGAACACTCAGATGCTCTAGCAAAATCGAAAGCGGAATTTGCTACACTGTTGGAGTCTTTTTTATCATTATTCTGATTATCGGTGTCGTGGAACTCCTGTTGTGCAGAGTTAGCCTGGTAATACGATTTACCATGTCTTTTGTGTTGTGATCTACCTCGGTTATAATTGTCTCTATAATTATTATTGCCTCTGTTATAACCCCTATTTGGGTTTGAATCATAATATTCATGATCATAATCATCATGCTCATTATATTGAGTATCCCTGTAATATTGTTTCTTTTGTCTCCATGAAGCACTTGGGTAGTTCCTATAGCTACTCCCTTTCCGAGAATTTCTAACATTATGGGTACCCCTCGCGTGTCGAGGACTATCAGCCCGATTCCAGTTCTTCGAAGAAGAACTCTGATTTGAGTGGTTATCTTGGTTTTGATACTTATTCCAATTAACCTTTTTATCAAATTTATTTTTAGCTCCTTGGAATTTGTGTGTGAGTAATTCTGATTATATTCTGTTGCCGAAGCAACTGGCATACTCTCTTTAATGTTAGAGTTACTAAGAATCATGTCAGGGTGTGCCGTGGCATACTGGTCACAATATTCTTCCATTTGCTTTATTGTACCAGGTTTACGCTCATGTAAGAACTCTAGGAATGATTTATTTACAGAAGACATGACCTTGTCTCTTAGCAATAAATCCGTAAGACCATCAAATGTTTTCTCTGTTTTGGATAATTCAATCCATCGTGAAAGTGTAATTCGTGCTTTTGAGATGAAATCTGAGAATTCTACACCTACCTCAGGTCTCATTGTTTTAAACAAAAGACGGTAACCTTCCTCAGACAGCTGATATCTCTTTATCAAAGCTGCCCTAACAGCAACATAATTATCTTTGTCGGCCTCTTCAACATAATAGAACGTACTCAGAGAGGCCCGTTTTAGATTTTCAGACAACTGATTCACATACTGTGATTTGTCAACATTATGAGATCGACAAGCCCGTTCAAATCTAGAAAGCCAAAATGTTATGTCATCACTGGTAGGGTTAAACGCTGGTACCTTGACCTTGTACACAAAGGGTTTACCATTACCACCAGATGCCTGATTAACATTACTCATACATGTCAATTTTAATTTCTCTAATTCAAACTCATGTTCTCTTATTGCTTTTCTCTCTTCAGCTTCTCTATCTAATTTTTTTAGTTCTGCAGCAGCAGCAGCTTCTAATTTTTTCTGTTCTGCAGCAGCAGCAACTTCTAATTTTTTTCTGTTCTGCAGCAACTTCTAATTTTTTCTGTTCTGCAGCAACTTCTAATTTTTTTCTGCTCTGCATCAGCTTCTAATTTCTTCTGTTCTGCCTCAAATCTCCTTTCCTCCACTTGCATCTGCAATTTCTTAAGTTCAGCAGCAGTATCAGCTTCTTTTTCTAATCTTTTTTCTTCAGCTAGAGCTTTCCTTTCTTCTGCAGCAGCTTTTTTTTCTTCTATTTGAAGTTTTCTCTCCTCAGCCGCAGCTTTTTTTTTCCTCAGCAGCAGCTTTTCTTTCTTCAACAGCAGCAGCAGTTTTTTTCTCTTCTGCAGCTAATGCTTTGTCATATTGAGCAACAGCCCATTGTTCTAAGTCTTTTCCAGTCTTATCAAGAGATTTTCCTTGTGCAATGAAATAATCTAATGTAGACATATTGTCTTCTTAAATCAGAAACCTGAAAAAGTAAATAAATTACCCTATTTCACTTTAATGGGAGACAAGTCTATACCATAGACTTAGTCTTAGTCCAAACTTGTATGGTTTATAATAACCAATGATAACTTGAGTACCTGTGGACAACAATAACTGTATCTCAAATACTGTGGGAGACAAGCCTTACAAAGGTCTTGTATATCTCAATGTAATCAAAGATCACTTGGGTACCTGTGGAAAAAATATTTCCTCATATGTCAACTAAAGACATTACAAAGGACAAACAAGAAAAGACAATATGAAAACATTTGCAGAGATCAAATTAAATTAAATAGGAGAAATGAAAAAAAAATGATCACAGAATCCGTGATGATAACTGCAATAAGATAACAAGACAAATAACGCCACAGTGTATAAACATAAGGGTGTAAAGAAATCAAAAAATAGAAAAGATGAGACCTACAATTATACAAACAAATCAAACAAAACTAAGGAACACAAAATTATTAACAAAAACAACGAAGAAAAGAACACCTCATCACAACTAACAGAAATAGCAGCAAATTGTTGCTAACAAATTTCCAATTAAGAAAATGTGTACCTATAGAATACTAGTACCAGACCAATGTCACTCGGCATACCTTGTACTAGTCACACAGAACATAAACTAATTTAATACATAACAAATAACATGTAAGCATAAATAGCATATAGCATACAATATAATTTATGTCATGAATGGAATGTGTTGCAGGTATAGTGTTGTAAAGCAGGCACAGTTTATTTTAATACTAATAACTTGCCACTTTATTCAGTAATAGATTTAATTTTAAACTATTACACTGTCAATTTTTCTCTGTTGAGCATATGAAGATCCAACGATGAACTATGCACTTTATGTTCAACAACACTGTGATTCTTCTGTACGTTGAGAAATGTCAACAATACTGCTCCAGATATTTTCTAACTTGATACCACTGTCCTGTGTAATACTGTCTGTACAGCGAAAAACTGTCAACAAGCGCTGACCTAGATACAGCATCCTATCGGTAATACAGGTCAAGCTGACATCGACTGTATAGCTGTCCTACTGGTGTTGATGTGGTCAAACAAATGTTCTTTCAGCTGTAAAATGTGATTCTCAACACAAAACTGCGTAAGCTGGACCCAGGAATCTGGCTCGCCACTGTAAAGTTTCTTTTCTTCTTTCCACTCTGTAAAGTGTCAGTCGGTGTGCTCTGTAAGGAAGAGTGGTGTATTGTTGAGATCAGGCATGCTCCAGTCTACCCAGCTGTAAATGGGTAACTCACCCTAGTCCTGAGTTAGGGAAGGCAAAGGCTCCAGGGGAAGCAGGCCCTAAACTTGGTCACTCCAACCGACGCAGGATGGTGTATGTATGAAGTAGAAGTGTAGAGTGTGATTACCGCGAATGGTGTACTGTTCGTGTGCTGACCAATATAACCACTCATACACTTGTGTCTACAAGGCACCAATGCAGACTGCTGGAATCTTTGTTTACTCAATTTATTCAGACGTACACACTGGGACATACGAGTACATCATGGTATGTTGACATATCAATTTGTAGGTATACATAGCAGATCTGAAGTCATGACACATTCAGAAATAATGGGCAGTACATCAAAAGTTCAATTGTCATGATACATTATGGCCGCATCCCCCTATCTGACTAAACGCGTCAGTGAAGGCAGATCGGAAAATAACTAAAGTTACTTGACGTCCATAGTTTGTAGTATATATTATGAAACCACGAAAGGGGGGTTTCTAGCAAGATTGAGATCTCCCTGTCACTGTCCGATAATAGGATAAATAATCTGTTCTCTAGGCAGTGATCAAAACATATGATGACCGAAATCTAACATGGCTGCCTCCCTGAGTTGTCGTTCACTCATTCATAGGAAGGAGAATATAAGCCAGAGTTAATTTATAATGGGTATATAAATGATTTCATAAATGATCCCATACAGCTCTACGGTGATCAGGTTAATTCACGTAGCCATAACCGCTGCAGGAAAGTGTCATCTTCGTCGATACAAAACACGACCCTAGCGATACGAAGCACAATGTTCCATCTAGGTCGAATCGACATGAGATCATCAATATAGGGTCTGGCAATACATGGAGTCCGAATTATACATTGTACCGTACCTTAGGAGAGTCTCTAACATAAACTATAGTAGAGATACCATCTCCTTTAGAAGAAAACCACTTCATGAATCATATTTCCTTAAGAATCTACCAGCCCTTTGAAAAGTGCGTACCCGCCATTATCACGGTACATCGGAACTCCTCACGACTTGTCAAGACAACTCATACTTCCGCTAGACCGGAATAACAAGAATCTAGTCCCTCCTACCCATCCAAAATATACAATATAGGACTGATTCTACTTGTACTAATAATATGTAATACATATGAATTCAGGCCATAAACACAATAAGCAAATTAATATATTTTCTGGCCCTAAAAAATAAGTACAAACGTAAGCGCAATATCCTTGCGCCGGATCAATATCCAGAACGATTACTCCTATAATCAAAAGTGTGAATCAAACATGGATTCTCTCGCTTTTACCATAGACAGCATTTTCATACACAAATGAATGAATGTCTATATTTTTCCCATATTAAATAGCCATATCGATTTTTGTAATATGTGCGTCAAAATATGCACGCAACACAGTGATGCAGCCTGTTTGTTTTTTTTACTTATTCAAAACTATTTTTAAAAAACCACTGTGCATCACCACAGTACACGAACTACGTAGTAGCAGTAGCGAGGATGCCAATGTGTGTATACGGGATCACACATTCTATAAATATTTTTGTGCCCACCGTCATTTGCGCATTCTACAAATAAGTGTTACTATTTTCGGGAGAGTACATATAAGGGAAACAATACAATTAATGTCTAACTTTCAACCACAGTTGCATTCCTTAGCGTTACTGACAGAAAAAGCTAGGATTTTATATATATATGTATTGATAAACAGTGATGATTTACTAAGAGTAGAACCAAGAGAGAGGAAAGTAGAGACAGGGACACGTAAGCAGACGGTGTGTGTCAACGGCTGAGAAGGGATAATAAAAAAGAAAAGCAGTGTAGGAATGTGACATTGACCTCGCTCCATCCACAACTTGATGACACATAATGTGACATTGACCTCGCTCCATCCACAACTTGATGACACATAATGTGACATTGACCTCGCTCCATCCACAACTTGATGACACATAATGTGAAAATAGCCCCATATGAGATACTGTCGTAGGGAAGTGAATTGTCATAGACTTCTCTATACCAGGTTCAGCTTTATGGGGTGGGGGTGACCACCGTCCTCCTTGCTTTTGCCCTCCCCTTCTATGTAGCAGAATCAGGTACCCATTTAAAGGTGGGTTAACTGAAACGTGTAGCTACCGGGTTTTGAAACCGGAACCCGGTAATTTTGCAGCGAGAGGCAAGTGCTCTAACCACTCGGCCAAATCGGAACCTCATATAACATAAGGGGTACGAAAAAAAAAAATTAAGCATTACAGGAATAGGAGAATGCCTTCTTTTCTATCCATAGGTTGAGTACGTTCGAGATGACACTAAGATACGCTAAAGCATAAGAGAAGTGAGTTATGTAGAATCCAGCTGTGTCTGCTGTAACCGTAATCACAATTGATATAAAGTTATAGTTTCTTCAAAGTCCCGTCATCTCGTTCTGGAGTTTGCAACGCAAACATTCCAGTCATTATCTATAAGCTTGATAAACTGTCTTGCATTTTCGTACTGCCCAACAGCAGAAAGTTCTACAATCGACCGTAATGTGTGCAATACATTTGGGGTTATATAACTTCCCACGTGCAAGCTTGTTCCCAGCGAAACAAAGTTTCATAGTCTTTGTATGGTCTAAAAAAACTCAACTCACAATACTGAATTTTTAAATAGAAGCGAACAAGCATCGTATTCTATCAGATCTGTGTTCACTGGCACAGAACAGCCATTTGTAAATAATATATATGTTTGTTGTCTCTTTGAAATATTGCTGTTCCCGAGACAAGCGCCGCCAACCTTAGTTTCGAGACAGAAAAACGGCTCTCGTGGGATATGTCCTATTCCCCATCTCCCATTCGACATCCTCCCTTCGTTTGATTCGGACCAACTACCATGTGTTCTGACACGAGAAGCATTTTTTGCAGCTTCGCATCGCTTCCATTTTCATTACAGTATGCATGCTTATCTTCTCATCCTTAATTTAAGTATAATGGTCAAAATTCAGAAAGAAACAAATCATTATTGATCGAAACATTCAGAATGTCAATTATGGAGACAAGTAAGACGGTAGGCGGTGTGAGAGAATGTCATATACGGAGATAGGTAAGACGGTAGGCGGTGTGAGAGAATGTCATATATGGAGACAGGTATGACGATAGTCGGTGTGAGAGAATGTCATATACGGAGACGGGTATGGCGATAAGCGGTGTGAGAGAATGTCATATACGGAGACAGGTATGACGATAGGCGGTGTGAGAGAATGTCATATACGGAGACAGGTATGGTGATAGATAGGCAGTGTGAGAGAATGTCGTGTACGGAGACAGGTATGACGAAAGGCGGTGTGAGAGAATGTCACATACGGAGACAGGTATGACGATAGTCGGTGTGATAGAATGTCATATACGGAGACAGGTATGGCGATAGGCGGTGTGAGAGAATGTCATATACGGAGACAGGTATGACGATAGGTGGTGTGAGAGAATGTCATATATGGAGACAGGTATGACGATGAGCAGCGTGAAAGTATATCACACACGGACACAGGTGTGGCGGTATCCGACAAGAAATAATGTCACACATAAAGATAGGCATGGTGAGAATAAGGGATACCGTATGGTATAATGTCGTATACGAAGAAAGGCACGAGAGAGGCCCAAGAATGCCATATACAGATTGAGGCATAGTGAGTGGTCGCGTGCTAGGCCACTGCGTTAGCTACTTTCCCCCGGTTAACTATTATGACGGGTCCCTTAACTTAAAGGTCATTAACCAAATTATGCTAGCTGATAGCCACTAGCAGTCCTTTTCAGGGCTTAGTATTTGTTAACTCAACACAAGAGTTGACAGAGTGCACTTTGTTTTAAATGACAATTGCGTTCGTTAAATGACCATAAACGATGGACCTCAGTCGGTTGAAAGATATATATGCCTTGCCAAAAAAAAGACAAAAAAACCCCAGAAGGAGAAAAAAAACACGCTCTTACCATGGTTAGCTTCAATGTGTGTATATTAACCCATTAAGCTCACTTCTTGCAGTCATAAAACCACAGAATATATTCGTTGATTTTATATTCCTCCTAGGACAAATATAGCGACAGACATGTTAAGATAAGTAGATTGTCAGCTTCTGGAAAAATAAACTTTTGGCAAGAAGAGAAGAAAAAAAATTAATGTGAAGAGCGATAAAACTGTGACAGCACGTCCTTGAACAGAATACGGCCGTCTTTCTCAGTTCAGATTCAGCTTTGCCAAAGAAAAACGCTGTAAAGTCAAGTGGCCAACCTTTGAAAAAAAAAAAAAAGGCTTTCGTTAACCGTTGACCTTTGATGCTCCAACTTAGTTTGTGCAAGCCTCCCAAGACAGCTCGTAAAATTGGTCAATGTAAATTGACACCAACATGCGAGAGGGCTTAGTAAGAGTGTTTGCATTTCTTGATGTGTTGTTCTAGAGTTGAAATAATAATTCTATGTCTCATAGAGTCTTCGTCCTCACTCGACACGCCCATTTTCTGACGTATAGTTTCTTTATGAAAATTCTTGTTCGGTATGGTTGAGAATACTGGTGAATCACAGAAGAGTAGACATACACCGTAATGTTGACCTAGTGGCTATCGATAAGGCCACCGATACCTTGGACATGTCATGTGGAGTGATTAAAATGTCATCGGGGGTTTCATTACGGATCGTTATGAACGTACAGAGTATAAGAGAAGTATGAGTCGGGTTGAATGGAAGCGCCAAAGTGATGGCTTTGCAGAATTTGTGTGCGGTAAGTTGGTATTTTCTTGTTGTGCATGTATGCATGTTTTTTGTTTGGTTTTTTTAAACGCACAGCCTCAATGTTTGTAGGACGGTGTAATTTTTAAAAGCAGACTCGAAGCAGGGCCGGAATTATAGTTAGTAACGGTAAAAGGTAAAGGATCCCGTTACACGCCCATTGAGGCATATTGGGAAACATGGTGTTAGGCCCATATTTTCTTGACCATCGGCACACTAGGGGTGATGTGGTCAGCACGCCGGCCGCCTTAACCTTCCCAGAGTTACACTGGTACCCAGTTGGGGCTGGGTCGACCCAGGAGCCGTTTGTGGCCTAAAAAAATCCCACCTTATCTGGGGATCGAACCATAGACCACTGGGTGCACTAACCACTATTGCTAACCGCGGCTCCCAATTATAGTTAGTACTCTGGCTATTTTTTATACGGTGCAAAGGGACACGTCCAACATATCGATAGCACTTGGGCACCTTGACGGCGCGTGTGTCTTCTGTGAATATTCCAGTGATACGGTGAAATTAATAACCTGGTATGTCTTACGCCTCAGACAACCTTAGTGTTCGAACGTAACCCCTATATTTTGTGGATTGCTTTTATAATTCAGTTTATGTAAACTTTGGGTTGCTGATCTTATCCGCCTTAAACTATCGTTGACCTTTGTTCTCCAGTTTATTCTGGCTAATTCAAAAGGACCACCGTTTCCGTTCCCTGGTCGTGTAATCGACACTTGGCTACTAAAGTACTTGTCAAACAAACCAGAGCTGCTCGACCTCCATGATTTACAGCGTCCATTTACGTGCTTTAGACAGTAAACATTGACAGCCTAACGGATATGGATCAAACTTTTACACCAGGACAAATCCCTCAAGGACTTCTCATAGCCGCCATGCAAGTGATGACAAAGTCTTTCAGCGACTTTGCCAAGTTTTTCTTTAGTCCCGGACTAGTTCCTGTGATCTTGTATGCGCGTTTTGCTTTGTTTTTCTTTACCTGGCTTTTGTTCTTGAAATAGCATGACAAGCAACACTTTATTATTTTTGGCAAGTCCTGTTGCAGACTTTGAATTCCTTAATAATTTTCTTCCTCATTCTTTTGCTGTTATATTTTTATTCGCTTCTTCCTTTCGCTCTTATGTTTCATTCATTCATGCAGAGCCCTGGATGTGCACAGCACATGCGGCTTCAGCAGTGGTCTTGTTGACTCTGGATAAAACACGCATTGCAAAAATCAGCTGAATATGTTTCAAGGCAGTCTTTGTTTTTGAGTTCCTAGTGTAAGACAAATAAGAGGCCGAACAACAACAACAACAACACATACACTCATGGGGAAGAACATTGGAGACAGATATGACGGGTATAAAGAAGAAGTGGAAAGCCAAGATTTACAATAAAGAGTGTCCAAGCATGGAGCTTAATGCACTTAGAGTACAGGACGTCTGGTGGACTGTTCCTGAAGAATATAAATAATAATAAATACAGTATATTTTCCCCGCAACACCCATGAGTGGACGACACAGGATAGGATAGCATCAAGTATTTTTGGAAGGCCTATGCTCATCAGAGCTGAAAGGCAGTGATGGTGAAACCGTTTTAGGAGATGTAGAAAGACCATGAATGGATGGCACAGGACTGGAAGGCTTGTTATGAATGTGATAAAGGCGTATGCTGCTCGGGAAGCTGTAGGGTGATGGTGATAATGTTGAATGCGTTTTCCAGACCGTATGAAGCAATTGTCAACGCTAGATCCGATGTTTTCGTCACAAGTAGCTGATGTCAAAGACTTCTTTCAGCAAGTCTTCCACCAACGTGATGGGACGTCGACCATGAGGTCTGTTTACTTTTTATTTCCAAAATTGGCATTATTTGACCAGACTGTACTTCGAGGGGGGGTGGGGGGGGGGGGGGGGGGGGGGGGGTGTTCCTCTGAAGAGACACAGAAAGAATAAGACTACTGCTCCATCATGAATGTCGTACAAGGTCATTAAAAGAAGTTTATGCATGGGGTTGTCAATTTGATTATATAAAACAAAATGCCTGACAAACCACAGCTGCTGGGTTACCACCATGTTCCTTAAGAGGAGCTCAAAGGAGAATGATGACGGTGATAATTTGAGGACGTGCTCTACTTTTTTGTTGTATCTATCCGCGTGGTTAGCCTACATATGTGTTTTACAACTTGAATTTTGTTGTATCTATCCGCGTGGTTAGCCTACATATGTGTTTTACAACTTGAATTTTGTTGTATCTATCCGCGTGGTTAGCCTACATATGTGTTTTACAACTTGAATTTTGTTGTATCTATCCTCGTGGTTAGCCTACATATGTGTTTTACAAGTTGATAACCTTTAGCAGACGGCGTTAATATCATATACCGTAACAATTCCCAATGGCATGATATAGCCATTTATATGTGTATTTTTTGATGGACCAGGGTCAGTCCTAGAACTCTTTATGAGAGGGAAATTTATGGAGGTTAGTACTGTTGCGTGGTGGTTTGCTCTGAACAATGTTCCATGTGTTATGAATAAAACAGTTATAAAATTCTTGCCATTGTTTTCTTCCTTGATATGTTAGTTTTAGTGCATCGTGCCTTTGATGGAAGATTAAGCGAATATATATTAAATGCCTTAACCTTTTACAATTGCACGTCTGATAACCTTTAGCAGACGGCGTTAATATCATATACCGTAACAATTCCCTGTACACCGGGGGAAAAAAAATCGATAGATTTTTTTTTTCAAGATCTATCCGACTTAACAATTTTTTCAAAAAAATTTAACACAATTGTGACATATGGCCGACGATGTTCTGAGTAGAACCGTGTTGCGGTCATGTCAACTAACTATTTGTCATAGTCATTTTGTCATAGTCATCTAACATTATATATCAATATTATACATATTATTATATCAACTAAATAAATGTCCAATGTTAATAGTGAATGATAAAATTAAATTAAAGTAAGGTCTGTCGTATTAGTATGTCATATAGGAATTAATTTGACTAATTAAAATTAAATTAATTAATTAAACTAAGAGTTAAATTATTAAGGTTCTAATGTAACGTGATGTCATGAGAGAAGAAAAGACAAACTAAGTGAGAAGAAATAGAAAGAAATTCGAATATAAGTTTTAACTTAATTGTGTGTGTTAAGTGTTAGTGAATAATAACTATCTAATTTAACTAACTAAATAATGTATAGGTACATTAACAAAAATATTAATCTAATACTTGTGTGAGATTTATTTTCTCTTTTCATAATTTCTTCTTTTTATATTTCGTTCTCTTTTTTTTCATTTAATTTTTTTCTCACCTTTCATTTTATTGATAATAATTCAATTAAGAAGTTAAGTTAACTAATTAATTAGTATAGGATATGATGATCCATCCGTAATCTTGATCCTGATGAATTCTTTTAGGCAAAAGTGTTCAAACGTTCACGTCGGAAAGAAATGTCATTTATCACTGCATCCAAGAATTAAGAGTCCATAGGATAATAAGTTCGACTTGTCGTCAGATATTATTCCATGATTGTTCAACGGTATTTATATATATCGTGCATGGACGTTAGACGAAGTTCCAATGTCAATATGTCTTTTAGTTCAATTCTGTGATGCATATAGTGTTTATAAAGTTTAAATTGAAGGCAAGGTTAGTTCTCTTATAGTTGATACTTCGTTCACTCCAATGTAGTTCTGATTGATATAGTTTAAGAGTGTCAATATTGATTATTCGTCGTCAATAGGATTACGTGACAATGCATCTGCCACACAATTTTCAGTGCCAGGTATGTGTTCAATGGAGAACTCGAATGGCTGTAGGATGATTGAATATCTGGCAAGCTTCTGGCTTGTATGATTTGATCGACGCAAGGCTGCTACAGCACGTTGGTCCGTCTGTATGGTGAAGGGAGCACCAAGTAAGTACTTTTCAAGTTTGGTTATTGCCCAGATCACAGATAAAAGTTCCTTGTCGACTGTTGAATACTTCGTTTCTGCCGGCTTCAGCTTTCTTGAAATGTATAACGTAGGATGTAGAATGCCATCATGGTTCTGGAGCAGGCATGCACCAATGCCGTAGTTACTAGCATCTGTTCGTAAGAAAAATCTTTTGGAAGCATCGGGAAGTCTTAAAATTGGTTCATGCGAGAACAAATTTATAATTTTGTTGAAAGTTTCATTGCATGTACCAGTCCATGTCACCTTCACCGGCATATCTTTTTTTAACAATGAAGACAATACAGCCGTGATGGATGACAAGTTTGGTATGAATCTACTGTAATATTGAACAAGTCCTAACAAACTCCTGACCTGTTTCTTCGTCTGAGGAACTGCTATGTTTAGAATTTTGGAGACTGTACTAGGTAAAGTTCGGATATATCCCGATCCAATGATATGTCCCAAAAAGGTTATCTCATTACACGCGATTTGCACCTTTGTAGGTTTAGCAGTTAGATGATAATTCCTTAGAGTGTCAAAAACATATCTAAGTCCCGAAACATGTTCCTCAAACGACGAACTAAACAAGCATATGTCGTCAATATATGTAATAACGTCTGGTCTACCTGATAAAATTTGTCGCATCAGGCGAATGAAGGTAGCTGGCGCATTAACAAGCCCAAAAGGCATCACATTCCACTGGTATAGACCTTGTGGAGTGGAAAATGCGGTGTAGTACTGAGCCTTTTCGGTCAGTGGTATCTGCCAATAACCTTTAGTTAAGTCTATCTTACTAAATATAGTTGCGTTGGATAGACGTGGCAGTAAGTCGTCGATAAGTGGATGTGGTTCGCTGTCAACTATAGTCTTAGCATTTAATTTTCTATAATCAACACATAGTCTAATGTTATTGTCCTTCTTCCGGACAATCACTAATGGAGAAGAGAATGGCGAATTACTAGTCTCAATGATTCCCAGAGACAACATCTGTTCAAGTTCCTTAGTAGTTTTAGCAAGGAAATGTAAAGGAACAGAATAGGGATGTACACGAATAGGTGTATCATCATTGAGAGTAATGTCATGACTGATAGCCGATGTGCGACCCGGGACGTCGGTCAACACATCTGGATAAGATTGTAATAGATTAGCAATCTGTAGACGCTGTTGCGGTGTAACCGTTGAAGAGATGGTTACATCCCGCCAAGATTCAGTAGGTTGAACTACTGGTACCGGTAACGGTAACTGTACCTCAGGAAAAGAAGATTCTTCTTCCTGGATGACAGATAAGTTAGAATAATGACAAGTGGATACTGTGTTGTCCTCTAGTTCATGAAAAATTGACTGTAAGTGTTCAGGACGTGTATGAAATTGCTTGAGCATGTTAATATGAAATATCTTTTTGTGTCCCTTGATATCTAAGACGTAATCAACGTCGGAAATTTTATCAATGACTTTGTAAGGACCATTCCAAGATATCAATAATTTATTGTTATTGTGAGGAAGTAACACATAAGCCTCGTCGCCTGGGAATAATTGGCGTAATCGTCGAGACCTATTTTGTAGAGATCGAGCCTTAGCTTTTGCAGCCTCAGAAGAAGCTGTTGCCAACTGGCAAGACTCAATAATGTTCTTCCGAAGATTAATCACGTACTCGTAAGATGACTGAGTGTCCTGAGTCATCTCCTCGTCAATTAATAAGTCTTTTATTAGTCCCATAGGACCTCTTGGGGAGCACCAAAAACTAATTCAAAGGGAGAGAAGCCAGTTTGTTCATGCGGTACCTCCCGATAAGCAAATAGAACAGCTGGGAGTGCTCTGTCCCAGTCATGAGGGTGCTTAGCAGTAACCTTATGTAGTAGTTGTTTAAGTGTACGGTTAAGTCTTTCAACCGCACCATTACTCATCAGATGATAAATACTACTTAAATTCCTATCAATGTCCCAAGTTTTCATGACTTCCTTCATGGTGTCAGATATAAACTGTGACCCATGGTCTGATAAAAGTTTTCTAGGAAACCCTATTCTAGAAAAGATGAGATGTAGTGCATCAGCTACATCTGTGGTAGTGGTGGTCTTTAATGGGATAGCTTCTGGCCATCGTGTGCACAAATCAGTGCACGTAAGGACGAATCTATGTCCTCTGGCCGATGGTAGCAATGGACCAATAATGTCTATTGCCATCTTGTCAAAAGGTCTCACTGAGATATCGCAAGCCTGAATAGGCGCCGTGTGAAAAGCTCCACGTGCTTTCACTTCTTGGCATGTAGTACAGGAACGTACATACTGCGAAATATCTCTTGACACCCCTGGCCAAAAGAATGAAGACAGTACTCGAGATCGTGTTCGAGTATATCCCATATGTCCAGCACAATGTGAGTCATGTGCATGTTGAAGAATGTACCGTCTAAAAGTATATGGGACCATAACTTGTTGTTTCATTTGTGATTTGTCATGAAAACATCTAATCAATATGTCATTTTTAATAACAAAACAATGTTTGTTATTATTACCTGAGGATAGATTGTCAACTTTATCAACCAATTTAAAAATTTTTTTTAAAGATTTATCCTCTTTTTGTTTGGTTGCAAATGTTTCCCTGTCAATAGGTGAATTGACTATAAATTCCTCTTGGTTGTCTGCATCCATTTTATTATCATCAACTTTCTCCATGAGTTGAGTCTGCGCTCTAGTCGTCACGGCGTTTCCAGTGCATAGGTTATGTTTCTCCCATTCTATAATCTCATCTGGAGTACAATCTTTACTGCCGTGTATACGACCGACCATCAAATCAGCTATAGGCTTTTTTAGCATACATACTTTTACGTTCCCTGTGAAGAAAGGAGTGTTAACATGAATAATAGCTGTGGGGTAAAACTCTATTGTTCCACCAAAAGTCATGCAACGGACATATTCCCCTGTTGCACAGCTAGGATGTACCAGCGACTGTCGTACACCAATCGTTGTGGATCCCGAATCCCTCAACACTGAGACGACGGATCCATTAACTAATCCCCTGTTAAAATTAGTAGGCCTGTTCCATCGTTGACTGCAAGACCTACCTGTGGTATAATATGTCCGCAGTTGAGCACTGTTTCTTTCGCCTTCTGAAAAATAAGATTGCATTGCTGGCAACTATTTGCCACATTATAATTAATAGCAAAACATGCAGCAGAAGACTGTGTTGTATTATTGTCAAGTGGGACCTGAGCTATAGGGGTAGTATTATTTGTAACTGCCGCCCCTGTATTATGGTTGTAATGAGATGATCCCCGAGAATGAGATCGATTCCGAGTATAATTGTTAGAATTATCTCGTCGTCCTCTATAGCAACTATTATCTCGATGTCTCGAGCCATGATTATTACCATTCCAGTTATTATTATTATTATTGGGAGTATGTGATCGATTATAATGAGTGTTATGTTGACTATTGTGGTAGTTTGTTTGAGGTGAATAATTTCTATCTCGTGATCTACCTCTGTTGAACTCATTTTTATTGTTGAAATCATTATTATGTCCCTTCTGAAAGTTAACATTGTGATTTCTTTGGAACCTGCTTCTGTCTACACTGTGATGTCTTTGTTTGTTATTGTGATTGTAGGTCATATTAGACGCCACAGGTAGAGGTTCTCTTAATGAGGAGTTAGAAATGGTTGCATTCGGGTGTGCCGAACAGTAGTTTAAAGAAATTTTTTCTAACTCGTCCATGGTACCTGGTTTACGCTCCTGCAAATATGCAAAAAATGGCTGGCTAACTGAAGATAATACCTTATCCCGCAGTAGTAAATCAACTAATTTGTCGTATGATTTGTTGACTTCTGCCAGTTCAACCCATCTATTAAATGTATTGCGTATGTTCGCAATGAATCCTGCAAAATCCTTTGGAGATTCTGGTAAAATTCCCTTAAATTTCAACCTACAGTGTTCCTCGTCCAGGTGAAACCTTCGTAAAAGCAAGGACTTAATAGCACCGTAGTTATTAGCTATTGATGGGTCAGCATTTTGAGAAGCTGTCAGTGGTTCTCCAACCAAGAATTCATTTAATTTGAGTACCCATGACTCTTCAGGCAAATGGTTTGTTTTGCAAGTCTGTTCAAAACGTGCCAAGAACGATGAAAGGTCGTCGACGTTCAAGTTGAAAATGGGTAATTTAAAGTTGTAGAAGTGTTTAGGTTGGCTGGATGATGATCCATTTTGTGCGTTATTATTCTGGTTTGCATCAGCACTTTGTGCTTGTAATCTTGCTGTCTCCAATTTAATACGCGCCAATTCCATTTCTTGTTGTAAAATAATTACCTCTCGTTTCAATTTATTCTCTTGTTCCTGTTTGGCGATTGTTCTTTGCTCTTCTCTTTCACGTTGAGCAATCTCTCTCAGTCTATTTTCCTTGTCAATTTGCTTCACCTCACGTTCTGCTTCCTCTTTCTTTAATGCAGCTTTTTTCTCTTCTTCCTCTTTCTTTAATGCAGCTTTTTTCTCTTCTTCTTTTCTTTCATATTTTTCCAGTTCTGATTCAGCAAACTGACGAAGTTCTTGAGATTTATAACCATATTCACGACCAATCTTAACGAAATGGTCTATAGTAAGCATTTTGACTTTTATCTGTAAGTAATTATTGATAATTACTGATTAAAATAGTCAATAGTAGCTTAAGAGTAATTATTATACTTACTCAACTTAGAAATATTCAATATAAGTAATCACAATAGTACTGAACTTAATGTCTAAGTTCAACTAATAGACAATATTTTGTAACAATATTGTATCTAAATAATACTATATCATAAATAGTTATGATATCTGTTAAATATAATGTAATTATATCACACAATTAATCTCAATATCCAATAATGTTGGGTATAATTCCTAGTAATTATATTGTTCAATGTACTAAGTCACTCTCTTAGTACCAGAAAAGTATATTAAATAATATACAATGAGTCTATTACCTCAAAGGTAGCTATAAGATTATTTTATTTTGTCAATATATATATTATATTATTATGCCCTAGGCATCTATGATAAATTGTAGTGCTACTTTCTTGGACTATCACTGCATAATTATGCAATGTCCCATATTAACCTTAATTATCAGAAAAAATTAAGTAAATTAAATTACAAGTGTATTATTGCATATAATAGCATATTATTAATGTAATATTAATATATATCATGAGGATAAACAAAACAATGATGCAACTAAAAGGTACAAACAATGTTAAGACGCAAACAAGACATTTTCACAATTAAAAAATGAATTTATGAACTAAATAAAATAAGCGGAAATGTCACAGACCAAATGAAGGGCAAGGTCTGACCGGAGGTCAACTGAATATTCAAGGTACACACACAAAAAAAAATGACTGCGAAAAATGATGACGTCACAGGACTCATAACGGACGAAAATTTAACAATCATAAAATAAATGATAGTCAGAGGAGACTGGACGAATAGTAACGAACATGGTACAGAACTGAATAAAATTATTAACTGAGTACGAATAAAATACACCAATTATCTACGGGACAGTACAGCTAACGCAAAATCGTCAAACGACAGCAGATTTGGACAACAAGTCCAATGTCAAACCTCAATGGGGTTTCCAAAGGTGCGATCGTTTAACTGCCCTAAGAAACGACCGAAATCAATTCAGGCATCGTGAGAGCCACAGAATCTAATTTCGGTTCATCCTCCCTACCTCCCACGAATTAACAACACATTAAGACAACAAAAAATTACATTAAACATAGATAAAAACATGCCGATGTAGGCAGAGGACAATGGACTTAGTTAGCACTGTTTGCAATACCAACAGTTAAACACCTAGATTTATCTTTACCGTTGCTTCGATCAGTGCTAGCGGTCGTCAACAGCTAGGCTAAAGCCCCTGACTGTCTGCTCCTATAGTCCATATCATGTGTTGGCTTCAAATGGCTCATGTTTCCTTTGGTTAGACTTAGAAACGGCTGGTTTCTTCGACAGATCACTTACACGATTTTCAGTGACGTCACGTTGTTAGGTATTATAATGAGTACTGCGTCACGTCAGCCTCGTACTGGTCATGTGATCGAAACTTGATCGTAAACATTTCATTCGAAAGTCATGAAGAAATTTTTTTTGTCGTCCCCAGACACCGGACACCACTGTTGCGTGGTGGTTTGCTCTGAACAATGTTCCATGTGTTATGAATAAAACAATTATAAAATTCTGGCCATTGTTTTCTTCCTTGATATGTTAGTTTTAGTGCATCGTGCCTTTGATGGAAGATTAAGCGAATGCTGGGGTGGAAGATTCCAAACAATACTTGAACTTTGGAATACGATTGATTTGATAAGTCATTTCATTGAGTCCGTACATTTAATTCACATGTACACATTTCAAATAGGGACAGAACATGAGTCATGCATAAATTAATCAATGGCGTAGACTGCTGTTTTACGTGTCAATGTCCGTTTAAGGATACAGAGCAGTAATTGTCGTCAGAACATCACAGCTATATGCACGCGCAGCTAGACATGGCTACCTGCCGACAGTGAGACTGCGAGTCTGAATATATTCATACGAATTTGACGATTATTCTTCTCCTTCTGAGAATTCTAGTTAAAAATACTAACCTCCATAAATTTCCCTCTCATAAAGAGTTCTAGGACTGACCCTGGTCCATCAAAAAATACACATATAAATGGCTATATCATGCCATTGCATTGGAAGGTTAGAACAACGCAGCTATTCAGCTTGGCGGTCAAGTAACAAAGGGTAGCGTTTCTTAGTTACCGACTGTGTCCTAAACAACGCTATACACGTCATAATCGATCGTGTATGAAGCGTTCAGTAATTGAAACATCTATCGCAATATATTGATAGCATCAAGTATTTTTGGAAGGCCTATGCTCATCAGAGCTGAAAGGCAGTGATGGTGAAACCGTTTTAGGAGATGTAGAAAGACCATGAATGGATGGCACAGGACTGGAAGGCTTGTTATGAATGTGATAAAGGCGTATGCTGCTCGGGAAGCTGTAGGGTGATGGTGATAATGTTGAATGCGTTTTCCAGACCGTATGAAGCAATTGTCAACGCTAGATCGATGTTTTCGTCACAAGTAGCTGATGTCAAAGACTTCTTTCAGCAAGTCTTCCACCAACGTGATGGGACGTCGACCATGAGGTCTGTTTACTTTTTATTTCCAAAATTGGCATTATTTGACCAGACTGTACTTCGAGGGGGGGGGGGGGGGGGGGGGGGTGTTCCTCTGAAGAGACACAGAAAGAATAAGACTACTGCTCCATCATGAATGTCGTACAAGGTCATTAAAAGAAGTTTATGCATGGGGTTGTCAATTTGATTATATAAAACAAAATGCCTGACAAACCACAGCTGCTGGGTTACCACCATGTTCCTTAAGAGGAGCTCAAAGGAGAATGATGACGGTGATAATTTGAGGACGTGCTCTACTTTTTTGTTGTATCTATCCGCGTGGTTAGCCTACATATGTGTTTTACAACTTGAATTTTGTTGTATCTATCCGCGTGGTTAGCCTACATATGTGTTTTACAACTTGAATTTTGTTGTATCTATCCGCGTGGTTAGCCTACATATGTGTTTTACAACTTGAATTTTGTTGTATCTATCCTCGTGGTTAGCCTACATATGTGTTTTACAAGTTGAATTTTGTTGTATTTATCCACGTGGGTAGCCTACATATGTGTTTTACAAGTTGAATTTTGTTGTATCTATCCACGTGGGTAGCCTACATAAGTTTTTTACAACTTGAATTTTGTTGTATCTATCCACGTGGGTAGCCTACATATGTGTTTTACAACTTGAATGTTGTTGTATTTATCCACGTGGGTAGCCTAGTGTTTTACAACTTGAATTTTGTTGTATCTATCCACGTGGGTAGCCTACATATGTGTTTTACAACTTGAATTTTGTTGTTTAAACTATCACGCAGTCTGCTTCTCCTGTGTCAGAGTAAATTATTAGTTGATTGTGATTTGGACAAGCTTTCTTGTAGTGCGCTCTCGCGAGTTTTCATTCTGACAGTTCAAGGTACAAAACGCAACGAAATCTTCATTCTGAGCTTGTGTTTAGTGTGTGGATTTACTTTGCACTTAATACAAGACAGGTAGCTGGAGCAGGCGAAGCAGCGTCTCCCGCTGAGCTCTCCATATCATGTTTCCGCCGTTCTCTTCAGTGAGTAGGTCTGAAAGTTTGTAGATATAAAATTTCCATCCTTATTATTGTTGTAATTGTAAAGTGACCCTTACTACTGGTATAGTGATCTGGTGGCGAATGTCATGTAAAGTTTTTCTGTTTCTTATGCTCTATCTGCGCATTCTCCTTCAGCAGTGTTCGTCTGATTGTTTGTGAATGAGTGAACTGTGTTTTGTTCTCTCCCCCCCCGGGGTCAGTGTTTTATGTTTGTTTTAAATGTTTGACAGCACTGTGCAAATGGGAAAGTTGTTGTGATATGAGAGTGTCCCTTGGGGCTTACCTTTGTGGTCAGTCATGTTCATTGTTCGTGTCTGTAGCAATCGATCTTGAGGTCTTCTTTTTCACTGTCAAAACTACAACTGCCGTTACTACTGCTACTACTACTACGGCTGCTACTCTTTTTACTACTGCAGCTAACACTGACACCACTACTACTACTACTACTACTACTACTACTACTACTACATCTACTGCCACTACTAATACCATGACTACTACCACCACTACTACTGTTGCTGTAGCGACTGCTACTAATGTCGCAGCGGTGTCTTATCCTGCTACTAATTAATACCAGTATCTGCTACGATAGTAGCAAGTGCTACTAAATTTTTAACTGCTACTGTTACATCTTCTTCCTGTGGTTCTTTTTCTACTACCACCACTACTAATAATAGAACTGCTGTCATTACTGATATTACTAAAGTAACTTCTACTTCTATTAACTACCACTGCTTCCATTACTATACCACCATCGCCTCTACTACTGATGCAGCAACAACCGCTATTCTAATAATAATACTACAACTTCTTCCTCTCCTTGCCTCACGCGCTTTTCTCCGTACGGTCCTAGCTTGGGACCAGATGTGACGATCCTTTAAATGCAAGCCAAGCTTGAAGAAATTGGAGCTCATGACTTCAACTCTTTAAACATGTTTCGGAATGGCAGAAAAGCCACAAGAAAAGCCTAGATCTATAGTGTTAGATAATAACAATATCAAACTTGATATTGGCTGCTAAAGAGCGAGAAGCTCAGCAGTCCTAGTTGTTTTTTTTTTCTTTAACCAGCGGCACTTGGGCTTTCAGCCCTTCGGCCCAATGACATGTCATTGCAAGGCTGGGGAGCCTGTGGACTTTCCTTCCAACCCGGTCACGAGCTTCGCTCCTTCCTATCCACAGAGGGTTTACCTCAGGAGCTGTTCAGGTTATTCAGTCAAAATCCCGGTCGATGACACTCCTTCAAATGGTCACGTCCAGGCTTGAACCTTGAACACCTGATCGCCAGCGCAATGTGGTAACCATTACACCAGCGTGGCTCCCAGCAGTCCTAGTTAAACAACAAATCTAAAAAAAAAACAGTCACGTTATCTACGGATTGGCATCATAATTATTTATTTTTCATGTGTGTCATTTATTTCACGCTTTCTTTCCCTTCCGTTTTCGTTAGTTTGTCCCCCACGAAGGCTCTGTGTCCGTGACGTAGGCAATTTTCTTTGTCCTACTAATATCAATTTTGGTTTAATCCACTGACTACTTGTCTCAGCGCTTTAAGCATTTTAAGCTGACTTATGAAGACACTTTCCAATTTGACTTTCTGTGTTTGACACATTTACTAGGTCTCTTTTTTACCAGTTTAACATTTAAAACAAAAACAGTTATTTAAATAATAATAGATCATTTCAGGTTTTGCACACATAAACGAAATATAATGCAATAATTGTTTCTTTAATTGGTCATGGTATTGTATCGAAATTACTTGCATAATTGTACACGGCACGAGAGAACGTTCTGCCGCTTTACGTGCATTTACTTGTTTAGATAGGTACTGGACGCGATTCGCATCGATTTGATTTTCAGATATGTCTTCAACAAATTTTGTCGCGTCTTTCTTCATTCAATCCAATCCTCTATCCCAAATTCCTTACTCCGTGTCTCCATTATGTAGTTTGTATTTCTCATTGGGTTTTTATTCCAATTCGTTTTGAATTTGCACTATTATGAAATGCTTTCTCTTTTGTTTTGTTTCTACCCGTGGCTTTTTTCTATTTTTTTTTGGGGGGGGAGGGGGGGGGGGGAGGGGGGGGGGGGGGGGGGAGTGGGGGGGGGGGGGGGGGGGGGAGGGGGGGGGGGGGAGGGGGGGGGGGGGGGGGAGTTCGTACAATATAAGCAGTGCTAGATATTTGGCCCAGCTCGACACGCTTTCTCCAGAACACATGGACATGCTAAGGGCTTGATGCACGCTCTTGTCGGATATAGTTGGACAGTTTCAAGTAACGAAGAATCTAGAAGTGTATCAGATACCGCATCAGCCGTGGAGTACCAAGTTTCACATTACTGTCTGGAACATACATTGTATTAACTTCCTGAGGATACAGTCATTAGTCGTCCAAGGTAAGCTGCCATCCACAATTTTGTAGCGAATTCGCCCAAGGTAAGCTGCCATCCACAAAGGGCCCGTTAAACCCCCCCCCCCCCCCCCCCCCCCCCCCCCCCCCCCCCCCCCCCCACAAAAAAGCATGGTCTCCCATGAAAGCATGTCTCTAACATTCTTGCTTTTATGGATTCTCCATTATATTTTAATATAAGAAAATATGTTACTAGAAATCCGCAAAGCGTCGCTTTGCCCCACGTCGTCCGCTATGAAAGAAATATCTTCCTCTCATTAACGGACCAGAATTTCGGTTGAATCGCAGAGAGGGCGCACGCAGTACAGCTGAGCGCCAGTCTATCTGTGCAAACTTTACGATCTAGGACCGCGGGCGCTATCTTTCAGCGCTTTCCCCAGTTTCCTGACAGAATGTCTTCTTCCCGGCATTTAAACGACTGCATTTTCAGCGGTATAAAAACTTTTAATGGCGTCTAGGACGGGAAATGATCAGCTGAGATGCCCGAACTTTATTGTTGTTTCTTTTTTCTGTGGGAAGATTAAAATCACTCTTTTCGGCACGAATTGGCTCTTTGCAGTTCAGGGGTTAAAGCTGAAGGAAAAAATAATGATGTTGTAAACGTCAAACAAATAATGGCGTAATTTAGATCATGATCTACTCATTGTATGGGACAGAATGCTAGAGGTTGTCAGATTATGTGCTGAGAGTGTGCGATGTCGAAGATAACTGAGATGATGGTTGTTAGGGACGCTGAGAAAACAGTGTAAGAGATACTTAGAAAAGGGTTTTGAAACGCCGGGACAATGATGTCAGAGCCACTGGAAAGACAATGCGTTAGGTAGGCGGTGTTGAAGACACTGAGATGATGACGACAGAGATACTAATAAAATAATGTTGAAGACGCTAGAAGCTAATGTCATAGACACTGACAAGACGAGTTAAACGCACTATACGTTAATGTCATAGACACCGAGAAAGTAATGATGAAGACACTTAAGATAATTTCATAGACGCTGAGAAGATAAGTTAAAGACACTAAGATAATGTCATAGACGCTGAGAAGATGATGTTGAGGACACTAAGATAATGTCATAGACGCTGAGGAGACAAGTTAAAGACACTTAAATAATGTCATAGACACTGAGAAGCTAAGTTGAAGACACTAAAATAAATGTCATAGACGCTAAGAAAATAATGTTAAGACACTAAGATAATGTTATAGACGCTGAGAAACACTTTAAAGACACTTAAGGTAATAACTACTAATCAATCCAGACCTAATGGTCTTTTATGTTTGGACATGCGCCCTAATATAACCGACTAGGTTGAACGGGACGCACCTCGCCAAAACGAGGCAAAACTTAAAAAAAAAACTAAAACTTAAGGTAATGTCATAGACACCGAGAAAATAATATTGAAGACACTAGAAGCTAATGTCATAGACAATAAGATGAAAACATGATGATATAAACACTGATAAGATGATGTTAAGACACTTATAAGTTGATGTCGATGGCAGATAGAACGTGACGTTGAAGACACTAGGATGATTATGGTAAACATACTGAGAATTTGGTGTCAAGAGACCGAGAAATTTAGTTAAAGACACTGATAGCTGTTATCTGATACACTGGGAGCTGATGTTAAATATACATTACTTGGAGCTAGCGTTTGATAGATTGGTAGCTGCTGTTTTATATATATATATAGATATATATATATATATATATATATATATATATATATATATATATATATATAGGTATATATATATATATATATATATATATATTGATGTTTGATATATTGGTCACTGGTTTTTGATACTTTGGCCGCTGGTGTTTGATACATGGAGAGTGGAGAGATCGTGCTAATGACCTCTGTCCACGAAGCACTATTTTTGTGGTGCCTAATTTGGCAGAGAGAACAGTAACGATTCGCTCCCGTAGCTAGGTGGTGGTGTCGTTCGGAAGGTCCTGAGTTCGATTCCCGGTAAGCCCGTCACTTCTGTTGTTTTTCTGTTGTCTAGTCTGCTACTTCTTTATTCCTCACGAGTGCCTGAAGCATACTTTTGTGTATTATTTATTTACTGTTTACAGGCCTCAGGTTTCCCCTCCTTATTTGTTTAAACGTTTATGGGACTTCCTTTACCTGTTACATACAGCCAGACCGTATACTCAAAGATGACATTTGACGTGTGTCTCTATCTGTCTTCTGTGCTAAGGGTTACAGTGTAGTAAAAACCCAGAAGCAGACAGCGTGTCCTTGGTTATCAGATCAAAATACCACGCACGAAAGACACACCTAGGCTGTTTAGTGTCAGGGGCTTTCTCACGCTAGGTGAACAGTGCACAATGAGGTGGTTCGGTCTGTGGCCTGTGTTGTGTAGGAAGATTACACGCATTGTGAATACGAGAGAGGAAACTATTCGGGTTTGGAAAATTATGGATTCCGATGAATGGTGCTTTCCATGTCTTCTAGCCAGCATTTTTATATAGTTCAATGTATGTTATTTTATGTATGTGCTAGTCTGTGTAAGTGGCTACCTGTATACAGGTTAATTGTACTCTACATATGCACAGCCGCAGTCAGAGAGTTACAGTGCCCCGGGGCGCTGAAATTAAGTGCTGAGGCGTGATGGTAGTAGATACAAACTGAAAGGTAGTCTCATGGTAAATACTCCCGTAGGGAAGTGAATCATGGAGTGTTAGACACTTCACTGCACGTGTAGAGGCCTACTAGGTCTCGGCTTTATGAGGTGTGGTGCGCTCTTTGCTTCCTCGCTGCCTTTGCTTTCCCTAACTCAAGAGCAGTGTCATGTACAGCCGGGTGAACTTAGGTTTGACGCACCCTGAATTTGAAACTCAGTAACTTTGCCTCGAGAAGCAAGCGCTGTAACCACTCTGCCACTTGACGCCACTTTTCGAGTGTAGTGGGAGGCTTCCAAAATTAGTTCATTCATCTTCTTCCTCGTTCGTCCTGAAAAGGACGTTGGTTGCGTTGTGTCCGTTTACAGCGCAGCTGCGGTATGTGCGCCTTTCGGTCGACACATCCGACTTCTGCACGGCATTTTTGGGGACCAGGTTTGTCTTCCCTCTTCGATCCCTACTCCTGAGCCAGACTGCAGTGATGCAGCCTGTCCTTCCACCGTAATAGTCCACCACGACATAGACAAATATCCATACATAAATAAAGGTTTCTACGAATCCGTGTGTATGTAAACAATCACCAAAAAAAAGGTCAAGCTAGTCCCACAGCAGTTACTGTCGTAGGGGAGTGAAGTGTTAGAGATTTCACTATACTTTGTTCAGCATCGATAGATGGGGTGACCAGTTCCCTTCCTTGCTGCCTTTTCCTTCCCAAACTCACGAGCAGAGTCAGGAACCCATTTACAGCTGGGTAGACTGGAGCGTGTCGATACCGTGAATCGCACCTTTGCCACGAGAGACCAGTGCTCTAACCACGCTGTAAATCGTACGATCGTTAAATTGCTATATTCTACTGACCACACTGACTTTCATGTACAGTTTGCTATGATTGCAATAATTTTTCTTTCTATAATTGCTATAGTTTAGGCAGGGCCGGTTGCAGGGAACCGAAACTCTCCCACAACAACAACAATCCCATCCCAACTAACATAATTACCGATGTATGTTACGTCGGTCACACTCTAAATAGAAAAAAAAGTGCGCAACGCATGGTGTGCAACTTAATATGAAACAAATATAAAGGTATGTTATCAGGCACTCACAGGAAATAAAGAAGTAGAACACCAGACAACAGAAAAACAACAGACATGAGTGGCTTACCCAGGATTTGAACACTGGACCTTCCGTGCGACAACCCCGCCTAGCCATGCAAGCGAATCGCACTATCCGCTCTGCCATCTACGCATCATCAAAAAATGATGTTTCAATGGCAGGTCAATAGTGCGAACCACAATACACGACACCAGAAGTCCTCCATGGGCAGTTCAGCCTATTAATGACGCAATCACTTCTGTTGTATTTCTATCAAGCAGTATAGGCCGAATCCAACAAGACCCTTAGGACCTTAATACTGTGTCCAGTAAATGATAGTAGACTAGACCAGTGAGAACAGGATAGTGGGTAGGTTTGGTATTGTACAAACATTTATTACAAATAAGGGAGGGAAACCTGAGGCCTGTAAACAGTAAATTAATATGAAACAAATATAAAGGTATGTTATCAGGCACTCACAGGAAATAAAGAAGTAGAACACCAGACAACAGAAAAACAACAGACATGAGTGGCTTACCCAGGATTTGAACACTGGACCTTCCGTGCGACAACCCCGCCTAGCCATGCAAGCGAATCGCACTATCCGCTCTGCCATCTACGCATCATCAAAAAAATGATGTTTCAATGGCAGGTCAATAGTGCGAACCACAATACACGACACCAGAAGTCCTCCATGGGCAGTTCAGCCTATTAATGACGCAATCACTTCTGTTGTATTTCTATCAAGCAGTATAGGCCGAATCCAACAAGACCCTTAGGACCTTAATACTGTGTCCAGTAAATGATAGTAGACTAGACCAGTGAGAACAGGATAGTGGGTAGGTTTGGTATTGTACAAACATTTATTACAAATAAGGGAGGGAAACCTGAGGCCTGTAAACAGTAAATTAATATGAAACAAATATAAAGGTATGTTATCAGGCACTCACAGGAAATAAAGAAGTAGAACACCAGACAACAGAAAAACAACAGACATGAGTGGCTTACCCAGGATTTGAACACTGGACCTTCCGTGCGACAACCCCGCCTAGCCATGCAAGCGAATCGCACTATCCGCTCTGCCATCTACGCATCATCAAAAAATGATGTTTCAATGGCAGGTCAATAGTGCGAACCACAATACACGACACCAGAAGTCCTCCATGGGCAGTTCAGCCTATTAATGACGCAATCACTTCTGTTGTATTTCTATCAAGCAGTATAGGCCGAATCCAACAAGACCCTTAGGACCTTAATACTGTGTCCAGTAAATGATAGTAGACTAGAACAGTGAGAACAGGATAGTGGGTAGGTTTGGTATTGTACAAACATTTATTACAAATAAGGGAGGGAAACCTGAGGCCTGTAAACAGTAAATTAATATGAAACAAATATAAAGGTATGTTATCAGGCACTCACAGGAAATAAAGAAGTAGAACACCAGACAACAGAAAAACAACAGACATGAGTGGCTTACCCAGGATTTGAACACTGGACCTTCCGTGCGACAACCCCGCCTAGCCATGCAAGCGAATCGCACTATCCGCTCTGCCATCTACGCATCATCAAAAATGATGTTTCAATGGCAGGTCAATAGTGCGAACCACAATACACGACACCAGAAGTCCTCCATGGGCAGTTCAGCCTATTAATGACGCAATCACTTCTGTTGTATTTCTATCAAGCAGTATAGGCCGAATCCAACAAGACCCTTAGGACCTTAATACTGTGTCCAGTAAATGATAGTAGACTAGACCAGTGAGAACAGGATAGTGGGTAGGTTTGGTATTGTACAAACATTTATTACAAATAAGGGAGGGAAACCTGAGGCCTGTAAACAGTAAATTAATATGAAACAAATATAAAGGTATGTTATCAGGCACTCACAGGAAATAAAGAAGTAGAACACCAGACAACAGAAAAACAACAGACATGAGTGGCTTACCCAGGATTTGAACACTGGACCTTCCGTGCGACAACCCCGCCTAGCCATGCAAGCGAATCGCACTATCCGCTCTGCCATCTACGCATCATCAAAAATGATGTTTCAATGGCAGGTCAATAGTGCGAACCACAATACACGACACCAGAAGTCCTCCATGGGCAGTTCAGCCTATTAATGACGCAATCACTTCTGTTGTATTTCTATCAAGCAGTATAGGCCGAATCCAACAAGACCCTTAGGACCTTAATACTGTGTCCAGTAAATGATAGTAGACTAGACCAGTGAGAACAGGATAGTGGGTAGGTTTGGTATTGTACAAACATTTATTACAAATAAGGGAGGGAAACCTGAGGCCTGTAAACAGTAAATTAATATGAAACAAATATAAAGGTATGTTATCAGGCACTCACAGGAAATAAAGAAGTAGAACACCAGACAACAGAAAAACAACAGACATGAGTGGCTTACCCAGGATTTGAACACTGGACCTTCCGTGCGACAACCCCGCCTAGCCATGCAAGCGAATCGCACTATCCGCTCTGCCATCTACGCATCATCAAAAATGATGTTTCAATGGCAGGTCAATAGTGCGAACCACAATACACGACACCAGAAGTCCTCCATGGGCAGTTCAGCCTATTAATGACGCAATCACTTCTGTTGTATTTCTATCAAGCAGTATAGGCCGAATCCAACAAGACCCTTAGGACCTTAATACTGTGTCCAGTAAATGATAGTAGACTAGAACAGTGAGAACAGGATAGTGGGTAGGTTTGGTATTGTACAAACCTACCCACTATCCTGTTCTCACTGTTCTAGTCTACTATCATTTACTGGACACAGTATTAAGGTCCTAAGGGTCTTGTTGGATTCGGCCTATACTGCTTGATAGAAATACAACAGAAGTGATTGCGTCATTAATAGGCTGAACTGCCCATGGAGGACTTCTGGTGTCGTGTATTGTGGTTCGCACTATTGACCTGCCATTGAAACATCATTTTTGATGATGCGTAGATGGCAGAGCGGATAGTGCGATTCGCTTGCATGGCTAGGCGGGGTTGTCGCACGGAAGGTCCAGTGTTCAAATCCTGGGTAAGCCACTCATGTCTGTTGTTTTTCTGTTGTCTGGTGTTCTACTTCTTTATTTCCTGTGGTATTGTACAAACCTACCCACTATCCTGTTCTCACTGTTCTAGTCTACTATCATTTACTGGACACAGTATTAAGGTCCTAAGGGTCTTGTTGGATTCGGCCTATACTGCTTGATAGAAATACAACAGAAGTGATTGCGTCATTAATAGGCTGAACTGCCCATGGAGGACTTCTGGTGTCGTGTATTGTGGTTCGCACTATTGACCTGCCATTGAAACATCATTTTTGATGATGCGTAGATGGCAGAGCGGATAGTGCGATTCGCTTGCATGGCTAGGCGGGGTTGTCGCACGGAAGGTCCAGTGTTCAAATCCTGGGTAAGCCACTCATGTCTGTTGTTTTTCTGTTGTCTGGTGTTCTACTTCTTTATTTCCTGTGAGTGCCTGATAACATACCTTTATATTTGTTTCATATTAATTTACTGTTTACAGGCCTCAGGTTTCCCTCCCTTATTTGTAATAAATGTTTGTACAATACCAAACCTACCCACTATCCTGTTCTCACTGGTCTAGTCTACTATCATTTACTGGACACAGTATTAAGGTCCTAAGGGTCTTGTTGGATTCGGCCTATACTGCTTGATAGAAATACAACAGAAGTGATTGCGTCATTAATAGGCTGAACTGCCCATGGAGGACTTCTGGTGTCGTGTATTGTGGTTCGCACTATTGACCTGCCATTGAAACATCATTTTTGATGATGCGTAGATGGCAGAGCGGATAGTGCGATTCGCTTGCATGGCTAGGCGGGGTTGTCGCACGGAAGGTCCAGTGTTCAAATCCTGGGTAAGCCACTCATGTCTGTTGTTTTTCTGTTGTCTGGTGTTCTACTTCTTTATTTCCTGTGAGTGCCTGATAACATACCTTTATATTTGTTTCATATTAATTTACTGTTTACAGGCCTCAGGTTTCCCTCCCTTATTTGTAATAAATGTTTGTACAATACCAAACCTACCCACTATCCTGTTCTCACTGGTCTAGTCTACTATCATTTACTGGACACAGTATTAAGGTCCTAAGGGTCTTGTTGGATTCGGCCTATACTGCTTGATAGAAATACAACAGAAGTGATTGCGTCATTAATAGGCTGAACTGCCCATGGAGGACTTCTGGTGTCGTGTATTGTGGTTCGCACTATTGACCTGCCATTGAAACATCATTTTTTGATGATGCGTAGATGGCAGAGCGGATAGTGCGATTCGCTTGCATGGCTAGGCGGGGTTGTCGCACGGAAGGTCCAGTGTTCAAATCCTGGGTAAGCCACTCATGTCTGTTGTTTTTCTGTTGTCTGGTGTTCTACTTCTTTATTTCCTGTGAGTGCCTGATAACATACCTTTATATTTGTTTCATATTAATTTACTGTTTACAGGCCTCAGGTTTCCCTCCCTTATTTGTAATAAATGTTTGTACAATACCAAACCTACCCACTATCCTGTTCTCACTGGTCTAGTCTACTATCATTTACTGGACACAGTATTAAGGTCCTAAGGGTCTTGTTGGATTCGGCCTATACTGCTTGATAGAAATACAACAGAAGTGATTGCGTCATTAATAGGCTGAACTGCCCATGGAGGACTTCTGGTGTCGTGTATTGTGGTTCGCACTATTGACCTGCCATTGAAACATCATTTTTGATGATGCGTAGATGGCAGAGCGGATAGTGCGATTCGCTTGCATGGCTAGGCGGGGTTGTCGCACGGAAGGTCCAGTGTTCAAATCCTGGGTAAGCCACTCATGTCTGTTGTTTTTCTGTTGTCTGTTGTTCTACTTCTTTATTTCCTGCGAGTGCCTGATAACATACCTTTATATTTGTTTCATATTAATTTACTGTTTACAGGCCTCAGGTTTCCCTCCCTTATTTGTAATAAATGTTTGTACAATACCAAACCTACCCACTATCCTGTTCTCACTGGTCTAGTCTACTATCATTTACTGGACACAGTATTAAGGTCCTAAGGGTCTTGTTGGATTCGGCCTATACTGCTTGATAGAAATACAACAGAAGTGATTGCGTCATTAATAGGCTGAACTGCCCATGGAGGACTTCTGGTGTCGTGTATTGTGGTTCGCACTATTGACCTGCCATTGAAACATCATTTTTTGATGATGCGTAGATGGCAGAGCGGATAGTGCGATTCGCTTGCATGGCTAGGCGGGGTTGTCGCACGGAAGGTCCAGTGTTCAAATCCTGGGTAAGCCACTCATGTCTGTTGTTTTTCTGTTGTCTGGTGTTCTACTTCTTTATTTCCTGTGAGTGCCTGATAACATACCTTTATATTTGTTTCATATTAATTTACTGTTTACAGGCCTCAGGTTTCCCTCCCTTATTTGTAATAAATGTTTGTACAATACCAAACCTACCCACTATCCTGTTCTCACTGGTCTAGTCTACTATCATTTACTGGACACAGTATTAAGGTCCTAAGGGTCTTGTTGGATTCGGCCTATACTGCTTGATAGAAATACAACAGAAGTGATTGCGTCATTAATAGGCTGAACTGCCCATGGAGGACTTCTGGTGTCGTGTATTGTGGTTCGCACTATTGACCTGCCATTGAAACATCATTTTTGATGATGCGTAGATGGCAGAGCGGATAGTGCGATTCGCTTGCATGGCTAGGCGGGGTTGTCGCACGGAAGGTCCAGTGTTCAAATCCTGGGTAAGCCACTCATGTCTGTTGTTTTTCTGTTGTCTGGTGTTCTACTTCTTTATTTCCTGTGAGTGCCTGATAACATACCTTTATATTTGTTTCATATTAATTTACTGTTTACAGGCCTCAGGTTTCCCTCCCTTATTTGTAATAAATGGTGTGCAACTTGCGCGGCGTGGGTGTTATATAAAACAAATACTTTTGTTTTATTTCTTTCACGAAATTAGTAGCGCTCGACGAAGAAAAAGTGCGTAAACATTGGTGTGCATGAGCCCTCACCCGATGTACAAATCATGAAAACTTGAAAGTTTTTGTTAAAACCACTTATTATTAGGGAACACTCTTTGAAAACAATCCACGCACTTTCACACGATATGTTGTAATCAGAGAAGTTTTAAATTGAATCTAAAATAACATAATTCTCGCCGTGTGTACATTGGTCACAGCTGAGGAACGCAACCGTGTGGAAAAATTGTATTGTTTCCATTATATATACTCTCACGAAAATAGTTAACAATCAACAAAGAAAAGCGTTCAAATGACGGTGTTCATGAACAGTTTGATTACACTGTATAATGGAAAGAAACCAAAAACACTCTAAGAATGTACTTCTATCTGCTCATCCGGGAACGGAAACAGCACACTATTATTAAAAACCCGTCAAGTTTGACGGGTTATTGCTAGTAAATAAATAAAATAAACACAATGAATCAATCATAGGCGAGAAACGTCGTCTTTACTTGTTGTTTGTTTGTTTGTTTGGGTTTTTTCTTTGTGGTCCCACAGGCAGCCTGCACCTAGCAGTCACATTCGCATGCATTGGTGGTTACTGTGGTAATTTGTTTTACATGATGAGGTTGCCGTGCTTAGAGTATATCCAGCACTTAAACTAAAGTCAAGATGTATTTGGCTATCAGTGTGCAGTTTAACATAACGTTAAAATTTCTATGTTTGCCACAGTATATTACCTAATATGTGTTCCAGCCATAATGTTTATTGTTGGCCAACGTGTGTTCTATCCTCAGCATGAGCCATGTACGTTTTTGACAGTCTGTCTATTACAGTGTTTCTTAGCCTTTCAGAGATCCCGCACCCCTTTACATCATCTTAAGGAGCCACGCGCCCCTATACAGCATCTTAAGAAGCCTCAAATCCCTGTATCTTCGGTATCTAATTCACGTTGTCAATGTTCTATTTTGTACAAATACACTGGAGTTCTGTGTATTATGATATATATTGTATATGACGATTCGCATTCTAAAATATCTGGGAAGTCTTGCACCCCCGGAAGGTGAGAGTCGCGCTGGTCTATTAGAATATAGAAATAGAGCAGTAATGTACACTGTACAATACCCATTGCTGTCGTTTTATTTATGTACCTGCATTTAGCAGACGAGTGGAGTATTAGAGGCTTGACCATACTAGGCCCAGCTTTATGAAGTCAGGTGAGCAGTTTCCTTCCTCGCTGCGTCATGCACCATATTACCTGGGCAGACTGTCGCGTGACACAGTGAACTTCTCACTGTTTTTCTTTTTATATTTATTTCTTCTAGTTTGAAATATATATATATAAAGGCCAGGGTCCCTTTCACCACTACTTTCCGGGGCCAACTAGATGCTGCGCCGCCCCGCCGGACGTGCCCTGTCCGCCCATGCTATTTTTTTTTTTTTTTTTTTTTTTTTTTTTTTTTTTTTTTTTTTTTTTCGTACGCCCGCTAATACTCAAGGCGAAATCTCAGGTTATTATGAATGTCTAACCTGACATTGATTTTACGTGAGTATCCCTTTTTCTTGTACAGAGACAGGTGTCCCTCGCCATTCAGGCAAATACTCTCCGATTTCGGAGGTACCCATTAGAGCTGGGTCGGCTCAGGAGCCGCCAATCCCTGGTCGACAACACTCCTTCAAATGTCCTCGCCAGGTCTCGAGTTAATCCAGTCCAAATCCCGGTCGACGAAAAATCCTCAAATGCCGTCGCCCGGGTTTGATCCTGCATCACCCGGTCGCCAGAGCGGTGTGCTAACCACTACGCTAGCGCGACTCCCCGCCCATGCTATAATTTCGCCAGTGATCGCAACCTGTGCGCTCTCAACCTTTCTTTCTTTCTTTCTGATCTGTTCTTAATATGTCATATCTGATTGGTGTTAATCATCCACAAAATTGTGTTCAGATAAAAGATTTGCACCTTTCCGTGGTAGTCTGGAACATTCTAGGATTCAGGTCCCAATGTTTGAACAAGCACGCCGATAAGGCAAGTAGTCGGGAAAGTTGTATCATGAAAACCCTTTCTGTAGAGTCAAAAAGAACATCTTTATGAGTAATCCTTTGTGTGCTTACGGGACAGACAGAAAAGAGGAGGAGGGGGGAGAGAATAGAGAAAGGTTGAAAAGGGGGAAACTGCAATATTTTGTTGCAATTATAAACCTGAGACTGTTTACAACAAAAAAGATCCACGGGAAAGAGTTGCCTAAGTTATAAAACATTGAAATAATACCCGAAGGCTGGTAACCTTACAAGGCAGTCCTTTTTCTAATATCCCAAGGTAAAAGACGTTAAGGGAGTATTCAGAAGCACACAGAAAGAGGCAGACATACACAAGATGGAGAAAACGTGAACAGAACTTGAGCGGATGGTACAGGAGATAGGCTGATAAGTAGTGAGATAGCTAGGTAGCGAAAGACCTAAAAACGCAGAATTGTTGTATAGGCAAACAGCAGTGATTATCTGATATCATTTCTCTCTTGCTATCGATCTCACTAGTACGATCGATTTACTTGACTGCTTGTATATTTTACGCTCCATGTATGTCATTGTTGACAGCTGTGAACTTATCAAGCAAAACCAGAGCACAGATTGTAGCCCCAAATACTATTTTACAATAGTTCAGGTTTAAGCGAGCTGGTAACGTTATATAGTTCAACATTTCCCCTATTTGTACCGATGTCGTAGCAGTTGTCTTGTCCGCTTCTGTTTGCTTTATTTTTTATGATTCTTGTCCATGCTGCCACAGACTTAGATTTTACCGTGTTTCTTGTTATTGTTTCAGAAGGATTCAGTCTCGACGATTTAAGAGTTTCTGCAATTTCTTCTTTTTTTTTAACTTAACTACTCGTATTCCGACATGTGGAAGTCACAAATGGGAAAAACATGACAAGAACCAGACATATGTCAGTGGAACAAGAGATGAGAAGTCGCTGGCGATGGATAGGACACACACTGAGGAAACCTGTTGATAGCATTACAAGGCAGTCCTTGTTCTGGAATCCCCAGGGAAAGAGAGGCAGGGGTAGACCCAAAAAAACACATGGAGAAGAGAACTGGATACAGAAGTGAAAATGATGAGGAAAACGTGGAAAGAACTTGAGCTGATGTTACGTGACAGGAAGACTTGGCATATGTTTTGTGGCCGTTGGCATATACGCTGATGATGATGATGATTGTATATTAGGTTCGTATCACTAACAGTAGGCAGCTCTAGATTGATGATGTTAACTTACTTATTTCTCACAAACGATTACAACTGATTGATGATTCAACACCTTGATGAACATACTTTACTCTGACAGCAGTGAACATTAATGTGAATTTATTTACACGAAGATCAGCAACAGTTGGATAAAATGATATGCCCAACCTTCACCTATGGTTGGTAGACTTGTACAGCAACAATGATCAGATCCATATTTTCTATTATGTTTCGCTCTCTCGTTCACTCTTGCTGCTTCTATACTGCAAGCTGTCTCTATTGGTTATTGGTGGTCACGACTTGATAACTACTGCTGTCGATATTTTCCTGTCCTCTAAATTCGTCGTATGGTAACACTGTATTCTCAAAGTGTTCTGCTATAATTCTTCTTTTCTGCTAAAATTTCTGTAGTCTTTACTTGGTGTATTTATTTTGAGAATACTGGCCTACCGCAAGGGTTGACGATTTCCCAAGTTTACATACTACTCGTTAGACTGTCAACTGGTCTACCATGTTGCCTACCAGTATAGACTCTTAAAAGTTCAACATACCTGTTCATTATGAAAACACCCACATTTCCTGAAATGGTAACACTGTCTTACGTCCTCAGAATAGCTTACAGAACTGTCATTTGTGATATATAGACGATCGAGCGTCTGGGGAATAGTTTTAAATTTTTCTGTCACCACAGAAGCAAGCCAACTCATTTGGACTTATCCCCCGATAGTAACACTCGATTGTGCCAATCACTTATAAAATACTATCTTTTACACATATTTGGGAGAGAGCCCATTCTACTGAACCTTCACTAGCGCGCTTCAAAATCTGACTAAATTAATTTTGTACCATGATTTACAACGATAACTTTTCCCGAACTTTCTAGATCAATTTGTCTCGAAAACAACTCACTTAAACCCGTGGACCTTCAGTCTCGCAGCTGCACTCACTTAGAAAAACAAAACTCCTGACTAAAAACACGACTTTTTCTCAAGAGGCGTTAAACACTACTGTTGATCAGTGTATTATGGATTATCGCTCTTTGATTATAAACTTATAAGTTATGGATTTTCGCCCTTTGATTTAAATTATAAGTCCGTTAATTTCCCTTATGCAAATGTTTGAAACCGGATTTTTGACTCTCGAACTCCCTGTTACAGTTTGTTGAAGGCCTATGCTCCTTGGGGAGCTAAAGGGTATAGGTTGATTGATTTTCAGACATGCTCCATGCCGTTCATGGGGTGGGGGAGGATGTCTCCGAGGATATTAGGAAAGAATATGACTTCTGCTTCCTCAGACATGCCGTCAGAGGCGACTGATCTGAGCTTGTGCAAGTGGTTGACCAACACGTCATTTACAACATATTGATTTTTTAAAAACCACTGCTGCAAGAACACACGAATTCTTTGGTGCAGGCTTTCGGCAAGCACATCATGTACAACAGATTGATACAAAAACTACTGCTGCAGGAACACACGAATTCTTTGGTGCAGGCTTTCGTCAAAGGGGCCAGCTGCAGTGATGTCTTCACGTTCCGTGGAGAGCAAAAAGAAAAAGGATTATGATGATGATGATGATGACAAGACACGCCCTAGACACAAACTACCTGTGTCTATTTATATGTGTATGACGTTGTGCACAAATATCTTTTTTTCTTGTAGACATGTCATTAATAATGTTTTTAGTGCCTGTTTGTTTCACGATTCCCGTATGATATTGGCTGTCCAGGAAGTGGCAATATATGGTTTATTTGCGAGTTCTTTTCAGTGTCTCCCGATATTTATTGCAGGATCAAATAAAAATTTGACGTAAGCTGTAAAGTTAGTTTGGATTTTGGTTACTAATAATCAGGAGTGTGGAGTCGGGCTTAAAATTCTCTGACTCCTGAAATGTTAGAACTCCGACTACAGTTTTTTTTTTTTTTTTTTTTTACAAGTCAAATAGCATGATAATTCAGGGTCAGAGTTCTGAAATTTTTTACCGACTCCAACTCCACTAAAAATAACGGCCGACTTCACGACTCCACAGCCCTGCTAATAATACGTAAGCTGTAAGGCCAGTTTGAATTTTGGTTACTAATAATCTCAGTAAAGTTACCCAGGGACATAAATACCGATGCTACTTTATTACTACTTTTTGTGTGTATGAGTATTTAGCTCTCTCGGGTATGTAGTTAAAACCGACTAATATAATGTTGTGCAATGGGCTGGCAAATTCATCGTGTAAATTTTATATGGAAACCACCCCTTCAGTAGTTTGTACTTCAGCATAAGCTTTGTCTCTAAGGGGACATCTGTAGTGCTGGCTGCATGCTCCGTAAGGAACGAACAAGGAACTGATGATGATACGAGTATTTCTATGCATTAAGATATAACTAAAAATGATACCTAAATTATTCTGCATACAGTTCTTTAATTCTGATCTTCTAGAACTTATCTGCGTGTCGTGAAAGATGGCTAATACAAGATCGTCCAAAGGGCTGACAGTCTTATTATGTTTAAAACACACTGATACATAAACCACAACTTCAAGAGCACACGAATGTTTGTTGCAGGCTTCCTGTAAAGGAACCTTCCTTCAGCGGTTGCTCCATTCTTCATAAGGACGACAAGGAGAAGATGAAGCAGCAGTAGCATTGGTCTTATCCATAATTGGGACACTTCTCGTGATCTTACTTTTGTTACTACTTGTGGCCGCATTGCGCTTGTTATTTCGTTTATTTCATCAGATTTCTTTGGGCTTCACTTACGTGCAATTATGCCCGGCAAGTCTGCTTTCTAGCCTGCTTATACTCTTCATTTTTAAATATCCTGCCTGGTGGCATATGCGATCATGACTATCAACAACTTCTTTTCTACTTTACCGTTTGTTAGTTCTGTTGTTGACTTCTTTGCGTGCGATGATGTCCCGTGTCTTCTTCCTTTGTCGTCCTCTGATCTCTTTTTTTCGTTCAGTCTTTCCTATTGTCACGATATATTTCATCTATCGTCTTCTCATAACACGCCAGAAGAAAGTTGCTATTTTCTACACATTTCTTCTGTTTATCCACCCTTCTGATCCTCATTCATCAGAGCACAGTAAGTTTTGCGTTTTCATTGCAATCATCATGGCTGCCATAGGAATCACGTGACACTAGACCGCAGAAGTCCAAATCTATACAGAATAAATTTTGTTTTCGTTTATAATTATTTCTGTAAGATAATTCAAAAGTTTCCTAACCCCGTTTATGCTATTTGTATGTGTTCACTGTGATACCCTGAACTGTCTCAACATAATTTGTATTTTGAAGTCGACGTAAATTTGTATGTAGTGGCGATTTCGGTAAACTGACCTTGGGCATATTTGCCTTAAACTAGTTCAGTTTTATTGTTGCAACAACACGTAGCTATTTGTTAATATTTCGTCTTCCAAAATCAGCTTGTCCTCTTTCTCTCTCTCTCTCTCTCTCTCTCTCTCTCTCTCTCTCTCTCTCTCTCTCACGGGTTGCCTCCCCTTGCTCTCTGCAGTAGTGGTCCATCAGTGGCCAAAACTCAAGAGTATCTAATGTGGGTCATCAAAGGGTCTACCTTCGCACAAGATTACTCTTGGCAGAGCTGTAGATAGAAGGATAATGATGCTTCTACCTCGAGGTTGTATCCACAAGATATTTCAGAAGTCAAGAACAATGCTGAATGAGTCTTAGCACGTTAACTTTTTATCTGACCCGCCGCCTTTTGTGAAGATGTGTATTTTATATTTTAGCTCGTTCAAGCCCCAAGCTGATTTAATTCAGTGAAATTCCTTTTATTAGCTCGATATATATATATATATATATATATATATATATATATATATATATATATATATATATATATATATGTGTATATATATATATATATATATATATATATATATATATAAGAGGTTCTGGATCATACGTATGCCTTTCTCTCTGTAATGATTAACTCAACTATGAATTTGTCAAAATCAACATATACAAATTTAATGACCAATTACTTTAATACTTATAAATAAATATGACTGGTGATTATGAAAAATAATTAGTTTTCTTCACCGAAATGTCTTTAGGCTTGATGAAGTTAGCAAAATAAAGTTCGGTTGTTTTGTTGGCTTGTTAAAATTGTGACTTGCCAAAATGCTGAAGTGCCGATGCTGCTTTTCCGTAGATTCGTCTCTGTGGTAAGGGGCACGTGTCCAGATCAGTGCAGGAAGTAACCTCTCCGGGTCAAGTAAAGAACCTTCAGGTGTCGATTTCAAGCTTCGAACCACAGTCTAGTAGTCCAGTAAATGGTCTCTCCGAGATGTACCACAAATAGTCGGGTCGCCTCGTACTAGTACCACAAACTTTAGAGGGAATAAAAGAACAAATTCCGCTGCTGAGTATCTGTTTGCTTGATATTAATCAGGCGCATTTTCCCTCTGTCCGTCAGCCATTTGTTTTCTCATATTTCTACTGCCCCTGTTCGTATAACATATCACTCAGGGCATGTGATGAAAAATCACAAGTATGTCAGATAATTTAAGGAAAAAATTGTGTCTGGACAACAGCAGTGGCTTGTACCTGAAGGAACATATTAAATTTACATACATTCACCAAATGATAATATACAACTATTCACAAGTTGATGTAATCATCACTCCTACTCCATTCGGAGTCTGGGGTTACCTCTGCTTTTGGTTCTTCCATGAGAACTGGCATGATGCAATCAAATCGTAGACTTCCAACTCAGTAGAATTATCTTGGCAACTTAACACAGATGCATCGTACACACGTCTGAGGTATTATTTATATTTCAGAATCCATCTTGTGAGTGACCCTGTAGAATTCCGGGTTCCATATTAATATTGGCGAGTTTTCTACTGATGTACAGATATGCTCTTAATACTTTTTGTCCGGTCCTATAAATTAGAATCCATTTCTATTCTTTTCTGTGGCAAGGTCCGAGCTGTTGACGTTTTCTGGAATGCAGTGCCGTATAGCAAACTTTTTATACGTTATGTCGTAGGTTCTTGGCATACGCTTCCACCTGGCGTGTTCTGACAAACTCTCAATCAGCGCAGTTCTTTATTGGCGCCTCAAATTCCAGCTAATACATTCAAAGTTCATGTTATGAAGACTTTTCCTCATGTAGTATTCTGTTGTGACGAGATCAGTTGTGCACTTTTCATACCTTTCATTCTGTCTGGCAGTATCACTTCATTTCTTCATTGTCTTCAACGATCGTCCTATTATTTGGCATATTTTATGCACTTAAATTTTTTGCTCGGACCGCTCCCTACACTTGTTTACGTGTCGCCAGGTGAATCGTAGTAAACAAGGCTAATTAGACAGGTCAACGGATAATACTTTATCACTTAAGTCGTCTAGCCACCTTTGATAGAGACGGTCATTGTTGACACAGGTGGTCTCGCCCGATCGACAGAAACAAATCCGCCTGGGAGATGTAGGCGTAAACACAGGTGATATATGTAATCGTTTCCGCTGGTCCATCTCTGTATCAATATTACAGATAATCTGTCAGAGGAGACAATATCTTCTTCCTCTTCTTCTTCCGTCCTTAGCCACCGACCGTCAAAGCAGTCAGTGGCCATTACGCCTAGTGGCGTCTTAGGGCAACAGCAGATAGGTTTTCTTTGCCATTGTTTCCCATCACGCCTATTGGCGTCTTTAGGGCAACGGCAAATCAATCCATCTGCTGTTGTTTCCGTAATCGAAGTGACTGGCAAACGGGTGATCAGCCCGTTGGTAGGAGACAATATGGGCAGACAGTATTCGCCAGGAAACAAGTTCACCATTGTGTATGTGAGTGTACAAATACAATCATGTATTACAACCATATTTGAAAGAGGTCACGAGTTTATATTTTAAAATTTGATATTTTAAAACACGCGGGGTTTGTAAGGATTTAACACCCTGACCCACATAGTTCTAAAGAGCTTACCATTGGTTTAATTTGAGAGCCAGAATAGATTTTGGCCTTCATTGGCAAGTTGGTCTACAAATACAATCTGGGATTTGAACTGAGAAATGGAAATATCTAGCGAAATCGCAGGCACAAATCAGTCTGCATCGCAACGTCAAATTAGCAACTCCCAGTAGCCAGAGAGAAGGATCGGACAAAGTATTCCAGAATTAATAGTGACAGATCAAAATATTTGGGTGTCTTTATAATTTAAAAGAGAACCCGCATTTTTTAATTCCAAGACTGGAAGCTTAAGGAATCAGAGCATTCGTCATAAGAGGAGTACTAAAATGTCCCTGACAAAGTGTTCGAAGCATGTAAACAATGTTGTTGTGTCCATTCTACTGTGCCAGGAGATTGTATATCCTATTGGGTTCGTGGTTCGAAGATACAAGACGGTTCTTAGACCAGACCAGTCTGAAGTAAGAATCTTTGCCACTATCTTTGTGATTCAAGAGCTGTGTTCGACACCAGCTACCAACAGTGGACACGTTGTGAAGACACCCACCTTGACATTAGGAGTGAAGTTCATCTAGACGCCTCTAGAGAAGAGTCCTCGTCACAAAAAACCTGACAACGACCCATTGCAGTACACTAAGCAAGCTAAGTCTTTTGTAACAGGCACGCAAAGGACACTAATAACCACCAGTCCCCAATTAAGTCCCAGTGAAGACACATTTTAAAAGCTCCTAAAATCATCTTCATCCATATTTATTTAAATTTGTTAAAGACTAATTGATTATTAAATTTGTTATATTTTATTTTACAAATTCATAGTTGATTCAGTTCTTATAGATAAGAGAGCGCATGTATGATCGAAAATCTTTAACATACATACATATATTTACAGCCACAGAGCCAAAAATTACTCATAAAGGGAATTTCGCTGGATTACACCAGCTGGGGGCTCGAACAAGCCAAACCATTGCTTAAAACTTCACTAAAGGTGCCGAATGAGATATATATAAGTTAGTAGTGCTCTGCCCCATGCAGCATTGTTCTTGACTTCTGAATCTTTCTATCTACAACTCTGCCAGGAGTAATCTTGTGCGAAGGTAGACACCTTTGACGACCCATTTTAGATACTCTTGAGTGTCACAAAATTAACCGTGATGCAACGTTAAAATATCTCCAATGATACAACGTAGGGATAAAAACTAATGCGTAAGCTGCTAGAATACATGATCGCCCACGCCGCGGGTCATCACCCGCCATGGAAATTAAATTGTTAGACTTGAAGGCAAAACGGAACGGGATGAGAACGGAGATCAAAAGGAAAAATCTGACTGAACGCGTGCTTGAAATTAGCAAGGCTAAAAGACGCAAGTGGTGGGGAAAGGAGGAAAAAGTCACGTTCCCCAAGTTGACATAAAGTAAAGAAATCGACAAAAGGGACCTTGGATATTATACGCCACAGTCATTTTTTGGACGCTTTTGCGATAACTTAGTCCGTTTATTTGAATGCAGTGATGAACGCATTCCAGAAGATTCTAGAAAATATTTGAAAAGTAACTTTTCTTAATAATAATGTTAGGAATATAAAACCTAGCTGGCCGGATGGCCCATCTTGAGCAGTGAAATAATATGCTTTCATTTATACAGACGGACAGATAATAAGAAAGATATTGACAAAAGACTGTGTTGTTCATATCAACGATCGACTGCATTGAAATAAAACATGTCACTAATTTTCAAAAAATTGTGGCCTTGAAGACGCAAGTGCTAAAATCTAGTTGGAATGAAGAGACGGGGTGGGATGGTGAATTGTGGCTAAAAATAACTTTAAAGGGCAAAATTGTGTAGGGGAAGGCAGAGTTGGTTCAAAAAACAAGTGTGTTTTTTTGTGAAACGCAAGTAGAGACGGACGGACCAACAGACAATAAGGCATACTTGACTGAGGTATGACTGAAATGACTTTTTGGTAGGATATTTGAATTTGAAAAAAAGAAAAGGCAGTGATTGGCCATAGATGAATATATTATCGGCGCTCAGACGCGCATTTTGTGCCAGTTATTATAAGTTGTCCTAGTAGACACAGTGAATTATTAAGTGGTGTAATTCCCAGAAGCTATTGAAATATTTAGAGGGACGCCATCCTAAGGCCAGCAGCTCAGCTGAGTTTTGCTAGCATTTAACTGTGTACTATATTCATAATTCTGGTAAGACTGAAATTATTTCTTTGTACATTTTAATATTTGTTTAAGGTTTCGAGTGATTTGATACTGCAATAGCATAATCTGTCCCTTACAACAAGTAAGGATTCGCTCTAGACCCCCCGCCCCAGTTCAGGGTCTAGAGACAAATAAAATACATAAACTCCAGCAAGGATTATGAAGGACAGATCAAGTGTTGAGATCAGTGGAACATATCACCTATCCTATTCTATGGCAGGAAGCTAATGAACATATTTCAGAATGGGTAGTCTGGGAGAACTTATCCTATGTGAAACCAACTTGGTAAGATGTGTTGTTTGGTCAGAAAGATCTGACCCGTCTATGTGGTGTTGTTGTTGTGTAGTGTTGTGTCCAGAAATGGTTAGAGGATGGAATTCTGACACATGACTAATACTTTGATTGCAGAACTGTGAGTTTCAGTTGGCACCAATGCGGTGTCAAATGAGTTGTTGAAAATTACAAGAGTGGACCCGTGCAGTAACATTTTGTCAGAGCAGCCTATTATAGCCCCCAAGCACGGAGAGGTGGGGCCACCAGACCTCTGATATTGCCCCCAAGCACGGAGAGGTGGGGCCACCAGACTTCTGATATTGCCCCCAAGCACGGAGAGGTGGGGCCACCAGATCTCAGCACCAGAGCTACACATTCAAGCTACGTGAGCGCCTGGTCTGCTGAGAATTCACCAACTCAACTTATTTGCTAACAACCCCAAAAAAATTTCCATCAAATAACTGGACAATGTGTAATCGCCATAGACAGGGAGTGATGAGGCCACCCCAACAGCACATCCATTAAGTGTTCTCCCAAAATAGATTACAACTATAAACAGTAGTAATATTAACTAGTCTAGTAACATACATATGTACACACCTTGCATTTATTATGTAATATTCATGCATTTCTTTCATAATTGCAAAACCTTTCATATGTTCTGACCAAATTAAAACCTTGGTTCAGAACAAATAAATTTAAAGAAAATTACTATCAAAATTTTACACACTTGAGTTAGTTCAGTGTATTATAACATTTATTAATATTATTAGACTTAGTAAATATCTGTGTGTGTGTATGTAAACTACCACAACACATTACATATCATTACCCTAGACATTTAACGTAGCCACATTCATTAGTAAAAAAAAAAAAGATAGGTGTGAGGTCGTAGTGGTAGCACGAAGGGCCTTCTGACAATTCACAGCTACATTTTATCTCAGGAGCCTTCACAGCTGACCTCATGCATCACACTTAGTAATATCACCATCATACAATACCATCAAAACCACTACATATATTGGGGTCTCTTGGTCCCGGGATAATTAGCCCATTAAGTATATTAGGATCTCCTGGGGGGAGAATTAGATTAGGGGAACACATTATAAAAGTTAAAAGTGTCCCTTAAAATTAAAAGTGTCCCTGACAATAAAAGTTGGTGAATCTTCACAGCCAGTGGTAGTTAATTAATTAATTAGAATTATTTTAGACTAGAGTAATTAGAAGTACTTTAGTGGTTGGAAATTTTACCTTGCACATTGCTAGATTTGTTTAAAAAGTATGGCGGAGCTGGCCAAATTCAGATCAGCTGCTGTGCTGACGGCAAAGGAGATGGGAATGGATGGTCAGATTTTAATTCAATATGTAACGGCTGAATGTGATAAGTATATTGAACGGGAAGAAAGAAGATTAGAAAAAGAGGCTGAAAGAAAATTAGAGTCTGAAAGGTTAGCTGAAGAGAAGAGGTTACAAATTGAGGCTGAGACTAAGAGGTTACAAATTGAGGCTGACAAAAAGGCCGAAAGGGAGGCAGAAGATAAAAAGGCCGAAAGGGAGGCAGAAGATAGAAGGTTGCAGAGGGAGCACGAATTACGACTCAGGGAGCTGGAGCTACAAGGCCAGGCTCCTGAAAATGGTGCCAGCCCTTTTGCCTCAGATGCTACGCCCAGTCTGGGAGCCTCAAACTCAGCTATGGGGTTTCATTTAGACCATTTTGTTGAAAAAGACGATGACATAGAGGGGTACCTAGGACGTTTTGAGTTATTAGCTACTACATATGGGTTAGAGAGAGAGAGGTGGAGTTTAAAGCTATCACAGGGACTGAGAGGGACTTCTTACGAAGTCTTTGCAAAAATGAACAGAGAAGACCAGGAGAATTATGACATGTTAAAGCAGGCTTTGTTATTGAGGTACGAAAAAAATGGGGAATTTTATCGTAAGAAATTTAGAAATGCCAAACTGTTGTCTGGGGAGACATACCACCAATTCTCTGCCAGACTGGAAACCTATTTGGAGAAATGGACTGCTCTGGGGAAGACCCAAGATCTTAAAGAAATGATCATGATTGAGCAATTGAGAGAGTCCATGGCTCCAGACATGAGAAAATTTCTCATGGAACAAGGTGCAGAGAAGTTGGGGGAGGTTTTAAATGTCGCTGAAAGGTATCAGGCAGCCCAGGCAGAGGTAAGTGGTGCTAAAAAGAAGCACATAGACAATTTTAAAGCTCCACAGCAATTTAATAAATTTGATAATAGAGAGCAGGGAAATAAAGGTAGGACAAACTTTGAACGGCCAAGAAATGACTACCGAGACAGAAACTCACAGTTCAATGACCAAAAATCTAATGAAAGAAAACCGTTTAACCAAGGAAAAAGATGGTGTAAATGGTGCAAGAAAGATAACCATAACACCGAATTTTGTAGAAGGAAACCTTCAAACATTGCTGCAATGAAGTCGGGGACTCAAAAATTAAAGGTTAATCCTAAGGGACAGCAGGAACCTTATCACCCCCCAGTTTGTGAGGATGTTATTTGTAATGGGGTCACCATAAGGTGCCTTTATGATACAGGTTTGGATTATGATTCAGTTGTGAAGTCTAGCCTAGTGGACCCAAGTCAGTATACCACAGAAACAGTGGAAATACAAGGGGCAACTAAGGACATACCACTCATGACACTTCCCATCGCAAGGATAACGGTGAAAACTCGCTATGTGGAAGGAGAAATCAGAGCAGCAGTGATAGATGAACCAATCTACCCTCTGATATTGGGGTGTAGATACGTCTTCTTGGGGAATCCCGAGAAACCTGTGATCATGGCGACAGTGCAGACCAGGTCAGAGAAGAAGGAGGAAGAAGGTGAACCTATAAATGCTCATCCAGAGGAGATGAGGAAGGCGCAGGCTGAGGATAGGACACTCAAGCCATGTTTTAAAAAATTGCCCAAATGCCACACACCTCCGAGCAAGGGGGAATATTTTATGAAGAACAAACTCTTATACAGGAAGGCCGGAGCTGGAACAAATGGTCACAACCAGCTGGTTCTTCCCACTTCATATAGGGATAAAGTGATGGAACTCGGGCATGCGATTCCCTTCAGTGGTCACATGGGGATCAGCGCCACAGGACAGCGTATAGCTTGTCATTACTTCTGGCCAGGGATAACGGAGGATATAAAAAAGATATGTCAAATCCTGCCCAGAATGTCAAAGGGTAGCTCCAAAGCACTGGACTGCTCCTGCAACTCTAGGGGAAATGCCCATAGTGGGAACACCTTTTGAGAGGGTTGCAGTGGATATTGTAGGACCTCTCACTCGGACCAAGAGGAGGAACAGTTACATCCTTACTCTGGTGGACACTTGTTCTATGTGGGGAGAGGCGGTAGCCCTGCCATCAATTGATTCAAAACATGTAGCAGAGGCACTACTTACAATATTTACCCGATTAGGATTCCCGCATCAAATCTTGACGGATAATGGTTCTCAGTTCAAGGGGAAACTAACGGAAGAAGTTTTTAAGCTATTTCAAGCCAGACACTTTCATTGTAGTCCGTACCATCCGCAAGGGAACGGCCAGGTAGAGAGGTTCAACGGGACTCTCATTTCTATCCTGAGAAAGCTGGCACACGAAAAACCGGATCTGTGGGATCAATTCCTGCCCGCCGCATTGTTTGCGTATCGGGAGGTACCACATAGTTCAACCGGGATGGCTCCCGCAACTCTGCTATTTGGGAGGCCAATAAAAGGTCCATTAGAAGCCTATTAAGGACCTGGACAGATGAGAAGGCGGAAGAGACTGTTACCTCATCTTATCAATACGTGAACGAACTGACCACTCGTTTGAAAGCTGGATGGAAACTGGCAAATGATAATTTGAAACAAGCCAGGAAGAAACATGCAGCATATTTTAATAGGAAGGCAAAGGACAGAGAACTGGCAGTGGGAGAGAAGGTGCTGCTTCTACTACCCGGTAGCCAGAATAAATTACAAATTGGATGGCAAGGTCCATATACGGTTCTAGAGAAGGTGTCTAGAACAAACTATAAAATTGACAAAAAGGGGAAGGAGAAAGTTTATCATGTAAACCTGTTAAAGAAGTATCTGGACAGACCACTCCAGGAAAGCACCCCCTTACTGACCTTAGCTATCGCAACTCAAATGCAAAAGGAACCACTCACCTCACATGAATACCCATTACATCCTTGTGAAACAGCAGCACAGGTAAAAGTCAGTAAGCACCTGACTAAAAACCAGAGGGAGAGAGTTCAACAGGTTCTGGAGGAACATACAGATGTATTAACAGATAAACCAGGCCATACAAATTTGCTACAGTATGACATGAAACTGGTAGACTCAAACCCAATCTGTATGAGAGCCTATTCTATTCCGTTCGCGAAGGAGAAGGCATTGAAGGAAGAAATAGATTATTTGTTGAAGGAGGGGATTATTTCACACAGTGAATCATCTTTTAGCTCTAGTGTCGTATTGTTGAGAAAACCGTCTGGGGAACACAGACTGTGCATAGATTACAGGAAACTGAATGCTGTCACAGAAGGACAAGTGGATCCATTACCAGACACAAAACAGTTATTTGCCAGACTGAACAAGGCAAAATACTTTTCAAAGGTGGATCTTAGTAAAGGCTATTACCAGATCCCAGTGAAGCCTGAAGTGAGACCTTATTTGGCTTTTAGCACTTCGGATGGACATTATGAATTCAACATGCTACCATTCGGACTGAAAAATGCTCCGAGTGTATTTTCAAGGATGATGCGCAAATTGTTGGATCCCCTGAATAACCCATGTATCACGAATTTCATGGATGATATTCTCGTCGCCACAGAGACATTTGAAGAACACATTGAAGCTCTAGAAATGTTATTTAATAGGCTTAGGGAGGCGAACTTGACTGCTAGGCCAACAAAATGTTGCATTGGATGCAAAGAGTTGGAATTCTTGGGACACACTGTATATCAGGGTAGCATGACCCCTGATCCCAAGAACTTGGAAAAAACTGCAGAGAGCACCTAGACCACAAACAAAAAAGGATGTGCGATCATTCGTGTCGTTATGCGGATTTTATCAAAAATATATCAAAGATTTTAACTCTATTTGTGCTCCTCTGACTGATCTGACTCGCAAGGGACTTCCAGATAAAATTAATTGGACTGCGCAAAGTGAATTAGCGTTCCAAGACTTAAAGGAAAAACTCACTAGCAAGCCTATTCTCAAACTACCTGATTTGACACAGGACTTTGTCTTAAGAACCGATGCAAGTAATGTAGGACTCGGAGCGGCTTTGTTGCAAAGATCATCTTCACCTGATGGGGAACTGAAACCAGTCGCTTATGCAAGCCGCAAATTGAATAAGGCGGAACAAGGATACTCCACAAGCGAAAAAGAATGTTTAGCGTTAATCTGGGCAATAAAGAAGTTTCAAATCTATCTGTATGGTAGGACTTTTGTGGTCGAGACGGACCATCAGCCTCTCGTATTCTTATCTCAGGCTAAGCATGAAAACGCAAGATTGCTGAGGTGGTCTTTATTGCTTCAACCTTATCAGTTTAGTATCCAATATATCCCAGGCAAATTGAATGTCGGTGCAGATTTCCTCAGTCGGCACCCCTGTGATCAAAATTAGAGTAATGGCAGGCGTAAGGAGAGATTTTATCTATGTGTATCACTGGTTTTAGAACTTGCCGTAGGCATGTTTTCAAGTGGGGAGATGTGTCACAAAATTAACCGTGATACAACGTTAAAATATCTCCAATGATACAACGTAGGGATAAAAACTAATGCGTAAGCTGCTAGAATACATGATCGCCCACGCCGCGGGTCATCACCCGCCATGGAAATTAAATTGTTAGACTTGAAGGCAAAACGGAACGGGATGAGAACGGAGATCAAAAGGAAAAATCTGACTGAACGCGTGCTTGAAACTAGCAAGGCTAAAAGACGCAAGTGGTGGGGAAAGGAGGAAAAAGTCACGTTCCCCAAGTTGACATAAAGTAAAGAAATCGACAAAAGGGACCTTGGATATTATACGCCACAGTCATTTTTTGGACGCTTTTGCGATAACTTAGTCCGTTTATTTGAATGCAGTGATGAACGCATTCCAGAAGATTCTAGAAAATATTTGAAAAGTAACTTTTCTTAATAATAATGTTAGGAATATAAAACCTAGCTGGCCGGATGGCCCATCTTGAGCAGTGAAATAATATGCTTTCATTTATACAGACGGACAGATAATAAGAAAGATATTGACAAAAGACTGTGTTGTTCATATCAACGATCGTCTGCATTGAAATAAAACATGTCACTAATTTTCAAAAAATTGTGGCCTTGAAGACGCAAGTGCTAAAATCTAGTTGGAATGAAGAGACGGGGTGGGATGGTGAATTGTGGCTAAAAATAACTTTAAAGGGCAAAATTGTGTAGGGGAAGGCAGAGTTGGTTCAAAAAACAAGTGTGTTTTTTTTTTGTGAAACGCAAGTAGAGACGGACGGACCAACAGACAATAAGGCATACTTGACTGAGGTATGACTGAAATGACTTTTTGGTAGGATATTTGAATTTGAAAAAAGAAAGGCAGTGATTGGCCATAGATGAATATATTATCGGCGCTCAGACGCGCATTTTGTGCCATTCATTATAAGTTGTCCTAGTAGACACAGTGAATTATTAAGTGGTGTAATTCCCAGAAGCTATTGAAATATTTAGAGGGACGCCATCCTAAGGCCAGCAGCTCAGCTGAGTTTTGCTAGCATTTAACTGTGTTCTATATTCATAATTCTGGTAAGACTGAAATTATTTCTTTGTACATTTTAATATTTGTTTAAGGTTTCGAGTGATTTGATACTGCAATAGCATAATCTGTCCCTTACAACAAGTAAGGATTCGCTCTAGACCCCCCGCCCCAGTTCAGGGTCTAGAGACAAATAAAATACATAAACTCCAGCAAGGATTATGAAGGACAGATCAAGTGTTGAGATCAGTGAAACATATCACCTATCCTATTCTATGGCAGGAAGCTAATGAACATATTTCAGAATACGTAGTCTGGGAGAACTTATCCTATGTGAAACCAACTTGGTAAGATGTGTTGTTTGGTCAGAAAGATCTGACCCGTCTATGTGGTGTTGTTGTTGTGTAGTGTTGTGTCCAGAAATGGTTAGAGGATGGAATTCTGACACATGACTAATACTTTGATTGCAGAACTGTGAGTTTCAGTTGGCACCAATGCGGTGTCAAATGAGTTGTTGAATATTACAAGAGTGGACCCGTGCAGTAACATTTTGTCAGAGCAGCCTATTATAGCCCCCAAGCACGGAGAGGTGGGGCCACCAGACTTCTGATATTGCCCCCAAGCACGGAGAGGTGGGGCCACCAGACTTCTGATATTGCCCCCGAGCACGGAGAGGTGGGGCCACCAGATCTCAGCACCAGAGCTACACATTCAAGCTACGTGAGCGCCTGGTCTGCTGAGAATTCACCAACTCAACTTATTTGCTAACACACCCATAAAAATTCCATCAAATAACTGGACAATGTGTAATCGCCATAGACAGGGAGTGATGAGGCCACCCCAACAGCACATCCATTAAGTGTTCTCCCAAAATAGATTACAACTATAAACAGTAGTAATATTAACTAGTCTAGTAACATACATATGTACACACCTTGCATTTATTATGTAATATTCATGCATTTCTTTCATAATTGCAAAACCTTTCATATGTTCTGACCAAATTAAAACCTTGGTTCAGAACAAATAAATTTAAAGAAAATTACTATCAAAATTTTACACACTTGAGTTAGTTCAGTGTATTATAACATTTATTAATATTATTAGACTTAGTAAATATCTGTGTGTGTGTATGTAAACTACCACAACACATTACATATCATTACCCTAGACATTTAACGTAGCCACATTCATTAGTAAAAAAAGATAGGTGTGAGGTCGTAGTGGTAGCAAGAAGGGCCTTCTGACAATTCACAGCTACATTTTATCTCAGGAGCCTTCACAGCTGACCTCATGCATCACACTTAGTAATATCACCATCATACAATACCATCAAATCCTGACGGTAGGGAAAAGGAATGTGCTAACAATTGAATAATGCACATAATTCAGTACGCACAGCAAATTTAGTTCATTGCTACCGGAGAGGAGAAGAGAGCGCACAAATTCTGTCACACACACTCCCCCGTTCATTATTCTTCGTCTTTTAAATGCGTTATCAGATATCACTTTGAGATTGTACAGACCGCGAAGATAACGAGGCTTATACTGTTACACATAGACTGTGCGTAGAATAAAAGATTTACAGTTAGTTCAGTGTAGTGGAAATTAAAACGAAAGGAAGTTCATCAGTATTACAGGAAATTATGTCTGGTGACCTGTGTCAACTAGTGACCTCAGATCTGTTGTCTTTTCTGCTGTTGTTTTTTTTTTTTTTCACATAAAAATGTATGGAGATTAAGAATCTTCTTCTCTTCTTCCGTCCTTAGCCACCGACCGTCTAAGCAGTCAGTGGCCATTACGCCTAGTGGCGTCTTAGGGCAACAGCAGATAGGTTTTCTTTGCCATTGTTTCCCATCACGCCTATTGGCGTCTTTAGAGCAACGGCAAATCAATCCATTTGCTGTTGTTTCCGTAATCGAAGTGACTGGCAAACGGGTGATCAGCCCGTTGGTGAGATTAAGAATGCAAGATTACTATTCACACAGTATTATAAATTAATGTTGCATGAAAACAACAACAAACAGACAAAAACAGTAAATTAATATGAAACAAATATAAAGGTATGTTATCAGGCACTCGCAGGAAATAAAGAAGTAGAACACCAGACAACAGAAAAACAACAGACATGAGTGGCTTACCCAGGATTTGAACACTGGACCTTCCGTGCGACAACCCCGCCTAGCCATGCAAGCGAATCACACTATCCGCCCTGCCATCTACGCATCATCAAAAAATGATGTTTCAATGGCAGGTCAACAGTGCGAACCACAATACACGACACCAGAAGTCCGCCATGGGCAGTTCAGCCTATTAATGACATACCTTTATATTTGTTTCATATTAATTTACTGTTTACAGGCCTCGGGTTTCCCTCCTTAATGTGTAATAGACAAAAACAGTGTTGGTCTTGATTGAAGTGGTTCACGTATTCTTAATCGAAGGAATTCACGTTTTCTTGATGGAAGGAATTCACGTTTTCTTGATGAAAGGAATTCACGTTTTCTTGATTACAGTGGTTTATGTTTTCTTGATAGAATTGATGCACGTTTTCTTGAAGAAGTAATTATATTTTCTTGATATTACTTCATGTTTTACAGAAGACAACGCAATTCTTGGCAACATTACTACAAGATGTTTTTAAAAAAAAAAAATTTTGCCTCGTTGGGGCGCATGTCCAAATATAAAAAAACCCTTAGGTCTGATAACGTTATATTTTGTTACTACAAGAGCAGTGATGTTATCTGTAGAGCGCGTGTGAAGAAGAATTTGTTAACCTCGCCGCAGTGTGATGTATATTGTCTAGTAGTAGTAGGCGGTTCACCCGTGTGTTACCGGGGCCCGAAAGGGGAGCAAAGAATAGTAACACTGCACCCTACCATGCATGTCGTAAAAAGCGACTAAGGAGGGTTGGGCATGGGGCTGTTTACCCCGTCCCGTAAAAACTTCGCACAGTGGGCTGATCACCTGCTTGCTAGTTACTCTGATTACGGAAACAACGATAGATTGTTTGGTCTGTTGTTGTCCCACAAAGACGCCATAGGCGTGGTGGAAGCGATAGATTGATTTGTTAAGACGCCACTAGGCGTACTGGCCACGGACTGCTTCGTCGGTTGGTGGCTAAGGACGGAAGAAGAAGAAGAAGTAGGCGGTTGGAGCGCCTTTATCTCGCGTCACAGTTACTGGGTTGCGGAAAAGAAACCTGGTAGCGTCACGCTTCAGTCTTCTTCTACTTCTTCCGTCCTTAGCCGCCGACCGTCAAAGCAGTCAGTGGCCATTACGCCTAGTGGCGTCTTAGGGCAACAGCAGATAGGTTTTCTTTGCCATTGTTTCCCATCACGCCTATTGGCGTCTTTAGGGCAATGGCAAATCAATCCATTTGCTGTTGTTTCCGTAATCGAAGTGACTGGCAAACGGGTGATCAGCCCGTTGGTACGCTTCAGTCTACCCAGGTGTAAATGGGAACCTGACCGCTCTTGAGTTTGGAAAGGCAAAGTCAGAGAGTAAGGGAACTGGTCATTCTACCTCATGAACAAAAGCTGGACCTACTATAGAGAAGTCTCTAACACTTCACTCCTCTATGGCAGTATATGCAATGTACCACCTTTACATTTAGGGAGAATGTCATTTATGCGGGAGTGGATGACTTTTGTATTCTCAATACGTCCCGCTGTAGATGTACGTGTGAAGAGAATTGTTATTTATCAGAACGCTGGTTATTGAAGGATTTAATAGCGTATTGTGGCTTATAGGGGACTTAGTGTACTGACTGAGATCAGCTGTGAAGGTATCTATATCTATTAAGAGTAGTGTATTATAGATAACCTTACTTGCTACCACATATCTATATATCTCAGTCAGAATTATTCTGGAATAGTGTGATGACTACGTTATGTGTCTAGGGTATGTGTATGATGAAGTGTAAGTCACAACAACAGACAGATAAACAATTTCATTTAATCCACTACTCTTGACAACACTGTGACACTCACATACATATAACACTCTATGAGAATATCTTAAGGAGTCACTGATAACTTTTCAAATAACAATATGTATTCATTGTTATCATAAAGGTATATGTGTCCTGATTCAAATACAAAGGAACCAGGAATCACAATCAATTTTAATTACAAGTATATGTACAGACTTTATCAATGTGAATATTGTAGTGACATATATTATTAAAAATATCCTATGTGTGTCAGTTGTGTAGTGGTAATATGAGGTAATACTGGTTTTGTTTTGTTCAAGCTCTGTTGGTATTTGTCATCATGACTTCAATAGTTTGTCTTTTGGGACTAGTATTGGAGATGTTTTCAGTTTTCAGATATTAAAGACAATTAAATTCCCCTCTGAATGTTATTTTTACAAAGTCATTTCAAGATGAGGGGACATAATGTTGAGCTCAGCTGGCCAAATCAGCTTATCTTGCGTGATGGCGGCAGGAAAGGACTCCTCTGCTCGAATTCTCCCCTGGGCTCTGGAGACACCTCACTGATAGCTAAAAAGACCAAGGAGTATGCTGTCCGACTCTGGATTCAGCAAAGCTCTGACCAGGTGCTGCTCAGTACCATCAAGACCACGGTCCCTGAAAACAAGAAGGATGTACCTTCTACGTCATAACTAATTTATACTCTCTTGTTACACTGAGCACAATACATCACAAACATTGAGTTCAGAGCGTTAGGCCAACTGTCAGCTTCATCTGAAATACTTTATACCAGTATTACCTCCTTAATGGTTACTACGCCTCTGCACTTCCAGCATTATTTCTGTCTAATCAATAATCTAGGTGTCAGTGTACTGTTTGGCCATTCCATGCAGTTTTACTTTCCTCCGACACCTCTGTTCAGGCTGGAGCATTATAGGCTTTACATCATGTTTGCTACTGAACTACACATATATACAGGCATAAATTAACAATTCACATTTCATTAAAAGATACTGAATGTTTCAAGCTTACCACAATTCATGGAAATAAACACAGATACGTTGACTAGCAATGAATTCTGGCACAATTACTGGCACAAATTCCCATCTGCTTTTGTTCCAGGCTTTTATTTAGCAAAAATA
>JAMPIV010010421.1:757500-807103 GCA_024509875.1 Oreohelix idahoensis | reverse complement strand
CCTATCAGACACAATGGCTAATTAAGGATGGTCTACGACTGGGCCACCTCAACATTTACCATTTATTAGGCAAACTTCCTGAGCTTAAACAAATTCTGAATAACAATTTTCATGTTTTTGGACTTTCCGAAAGTCGTTTAAACGACAAAATATCAGATGATGAAATTGCCCTAAATGGCTTTAAAACAGCTCGGCGAGACTCAAGTAGAAAGCTAGAAACAGGTATAGCAGTATATATTTCCACTTCTATTAGTTATCGCCACAGAAGCGATTTAGAGACAGCAGAGACCAAGTGCATATGGTTAGAAATAAAACTACCGACTCAGGGACCATTTCTAGTCGGTTATCTTTATAGAAATCCCAGTGCAGGAGCCATCTGGTACGACGATTTCACCACTATGATGGATAAAGTATTTACCACTGCCAAAGAAATTATTCTTCTAGGCGATTTCAACATCGACATGCACAACACAATCCAAACGTGGGAAAACATCATACTATCTTACAACCTAAAACAAATAGTCAACCAGCCTACCAGGGTAACAAATGCGTCATCCAAAACAATTGACCACATCTATGTCACCTGTACAGAAAACGTTATAGAATGCTCTGTTCCTACTGTCGCGATGAGTGACCCCTATCCTATATGTTGCACGTGGTCAAAGAATAAATATAAAGCTCCAAGAAATAAACATATCAGTATTAAATTTAGAAGTTTTAAAAATTTCAACCGTGAACTATTTTTACATGATTTGCGAACTGCACCTCTTGCCAGTGTTTACCAGCTTTCTGATCCCGATGACGCCATTGCCCATTGGACACGTATCTTTCTTTGTGTGTTTGATAACCACGCACCAACTAAAGAAGTTCGTGTGAAACGACAGGTCAAATCTCCTTGGATCACACAAGCAGTGCTAGACGCCATAAGGCAGAGAGATCAAGCTCACAAAAACGAGGACTTTAACATATACAGAGCACAGAGGAACTACGTGCAATATTTAATTCGTAGAGAAAAAAAAAATTACTTTAAAAATTTGGTTCAGAACAAAACAAACAGTAAAGATATATGGAAAGCAATCAATACCTTAGCGAACAAGCGAAATCTGTCAGTCTCGTCAACCCCTAATACTTCATTTACTTCCACAGACTTCAGCAATTACCTTCAGGCAGAAATAAACAGTCTTAAATCTACAATACCAAATTCAACTTGTGACAGGCAGGCTGTCAGTATTTTGTGAGAACAAATGTACCAACACAATCCCATCCAACATTCCGTTTATGACAGTTAATGAAGTGTATAACTATCTTCTAGGCCTTGTTAATAACTCATCAGGACTTGACGGAGTCAGTAATCGAATACTGCGTTATGTGACTCCAGCTATTAGTGATTCGCTTACATACATATACAATCAATGTATCGCACGGAGTTACTTTCCGTGGCACTTTAAAGTCGCTAAGAATATCATCGCTATCCAAACAACTAGAAAAACACATACATAAAATAACACTACAACACCTAGTTAAAAACGGCTTGCTAATTGATAGTCATTCGGGGTTTAGACCTAAACTTCATGTGACGATAATTAAACTCATTAAATATTAATGTCATATGACAGAAAAAAAGCATGTAGTTTCTTTTTAATTAGAAAACTAACTCTTGCTCAAACCCAGCCGTAATAAATACCGGCGTTCCTCGGGGCTCTATTCTTGGGCCTCTACTTTTTGCCATATACATTAATGACCTTCCACTACACGTCGAGCATGCATCCTGTGACCTATTTGCTGATGACTGTACTATCTACTGAAGACATCAGTTTTTATAACATTGCCCCAAAAACCAAATGCAACAGAATGTTCAGACTTCAGAACAATCAGCCTGATGAGTCATGCAATTAAGATACTGCTCAAAATCATACAGGAAAGAATAAAAAATAAGGTAGACAGCGAAATCCAAGAAGAACAGTTTGGTTTTAGACGGAACAGTGGTACAAGAGAGGCAATATTTTGCCTAAGAATATTAGCAGAAAAATATACAGAGGTCCAAAAAAATATGTATATGTGCTTCATTGACTATAAGAACGCTTTTGACAGAGTCCATCATGAGAAAATAATTGAATGCCTCGAAGACATAGGTATTGATGGAAAAGATATAAGAATACTCAGTAACCTTTATTGGGAGCAAACTGCAACAGTAAGATCTGGACGGAATTATTCACCACACATAGACATAAAAAGAGTTGTCAGACAAGGTTGTGTGCTGTCCCCCTGCCTATTTAATTTACACACCGAAAAAATTTTCAAACAGATACAGGAAATACCAGGACTGAATATCAGTGGAAGGTCAATAAACAATCTTAGATATGCAGATGATACCGTGTTGTTAGCTGAAAGCGAACAGGAGTTACAAGAACTAGTGAAGCAAGTTAACAGTATAAGGCATGAATATGGACTCGACATTAATATTGAGAAAACAAAAACTATGATAATTAGCAAAACAGACGATAAACCCACATTAAAGATAAGCGTAAATGGGAAAATCCTGGAACAAGTCAAGAGCTACTTATATCTTGGTCATATAATAACAGAAGATGGCAGATGCGAAACAGAAATCAAGAAGAGAATAGGAATTGCCAAAGCTACTTTCAACAACATGAAACATATACTGACATCTAAACAGTTATCTCACAAATTAAAACTGAGAATCATAAATTGTTATATATATTCTGCATTTCTGTATGGTGCAGAAACATGGACGATGAATAAGCATTTGGAAGAAAGAATTGAGGCTCTTGAAATGTGGATATATAGAAGAATGGGGCGTATCTCATGGAAAGAGATGAAAACAAATATGGAGGTCCTAGAAAATCTAGGTATGAAAAGAGAACTAATGAGGGAGGTCAAAGTTTGGCAGCTAAAATACTTTGGCCACATAAAAAGGCATAACACCTTGCAGAAGACCATAACAGAAAGGAGAGTTGAAGGCAAACGTGCAAGGGGAAGACAGCGCTATAAGTGGGAAGATAACATCAAGAGATGGACAGGAAAGAGTCTATCAGAGTGCACCACCAAGACAAGAGACAGAAGACGTTGGAGATCCATTACAGCCAACCTTCGTTGTGGAGATGGCAACTGATGATGATGAAGACGTACTATCTACACGAGTGATAAAAGTTGCAACACACTCGAACTATCGTTACAAAAAGATACAGACAATCTGATTAAGTGGAGCATCGGAAATCGCATGCTAATTAATATAATAATTAAAACAAAGTGCATGTTAATATCAACTAGACAAAAATTACAAAATTCTGAGAAAACAACACTTCAGATCTATATTGGTACCTCACCATTTGAAAACGTTAATGAACATAAAACTCTAGGAATAGTCGTTGACCAGCATCTAAATTGGAACTCACATGTTCATGCACTGACCAAGCAAATGGCACAGAAAGTTTACCAGTTAGCTAAAATCAAACATTTCCTAGATGAAGATGCACGTAAATTGTTCTATATATCTCACATACAAACAAACCTGGACTATTGCTCCACAATCTGGGATGGTTGTTCTATGTCCAACACAAAAAGACTCCATTCACTACAAAAGCGTGCAGTGCGTCTAGTTTCTGACAATTGCCAAATACAGTGTGTAGATCTATATAAAGATCTCAAAGTACTGCTTCTAAGAAAGCGTTTTCTGCTCAACAAAGCTAAATTTAATAACAAAATCCTGTCACAGAATGCTCCAACATATCTGTGGCCAATGTTCAAATACAATGAAAGACGCAGTCAACGCCTTAACAAAATACAAGTGCCCAAGCCTAGGCTTGACTTATTCAAGAAAAGCTTAGCTTACTTTGCTGCTCATCTTTGGAACTATCTTCCACATTATCTAAAAGATAACAACCTCAGTCCCTATTCATACAATCGTAAACTTTTCGAATACTTTATGAGTTCTGATTATCTGCCCCCCTAATGTGATTATTTTTCCGAACAAATGATATAATATCGAATGTAGGTTTAATGATGATGTTAGTGCTTTTCAACATATTGTGTTTCATTTTAATACTTAGTTTGTACTTTTCAACATATTTTATTTCATATTTATGATTAGATACTGTGAATGTGAGTATGCTATTATTTTACCTTTACAACGTTGAATTCCTTGAATTGGTGGGTGAAATGTATGTGAGAATAAATGAAATCAGTATAAAAGACGAGAGAAAGGAAGGGCAGAATGTCAGACGGGCCTGCGTGCCCAATTCTTAACCCTTTGAAAATAAAGTTCGTTCGTTCGTTCGTTCTATCTATCTATCTATCTATCTATCTATCTATCTATCTATCTATCTATCTATCTATCTATCTATCTATCTATCTATCTATCTATCTATCTATCTATCGTCTGCCTGCCTGCCTGCCTGCCTGCCTGTCTGGCTGTCCGTCCGTCCGTCTGTCTGTCTGTCGTCTATATATCTATATATAAATGCGTTGTTATTAAAAAAAATTTCAGGGTTACACAGAACTCAGAGTTGACATGGAACTCGGAGGGTCATACAAGTTTGCTCACTACACAAATTTTGTTCTTGGTGACGAGATGTCCAATTACACGCTGACAGTGGGAGAGTATAGTGGAACAGCCATGGACGCCTTGGCCTACCAAAAAATGCGCATAATTATTATCCAGTCCCCCCTTGTTTCGTTAGTGACAATTACATTTAATGTTTGCTAATCATACAGTATTGTTATTGTTAAACAGAATCGACATCATTACATTCTGGGCAAACCCCTAGGTGCTCAGTCACCGTCAGTATATGTCGAAGAGTGTGAATGTTAACTATTCATGTAGCTCGCTGGTTATAAACACGACGGATGCGTCCTCTCATACGTCCATCTCTGCTAGACTAACGTTTGATGCCAAATTCCCACAGTCTTAACTTTGATGATTTATCTATTGTAGTGTCATTCTCTAACAGCCGATCATTAATTGTTCTCAGTATCTCTCCCTTATCCATATCCAGTGTCCCCACTGTGGGTGCTCTTGATGCTAGTCTGTCAGTTCTTTCATTACCACCTACTCCTGCATGACTAGGACTGTGGATCCACACCAGCTGCTATGAATGTTTTCCATTCATCCATTAGCCAACCATTTTAAACCTTTCGAAGCGTGGATTGAGAGTCTGACACAATGACTGCCCTTTGTTACTAAAGTTTCAGTTAGCCACCTTAAGGCTGCAGTAGCTGCCCCTATCTCCATTCTCATGCTGAAAGTTGTTATCTTGTAAGCCCCGCAATGTTCGGCCACGATTAATCATAGTCAATTTACGTGAATGTGCAAGAGAGGATGAGTATTTGATGTTTCTAGTTATTTGACTATCCCCATGACTGTCTATGTGTGTCTCTGATGTTGTTTGTCGATGTCTATGTATGTCTATAACCATGTTTATCACTGCCTGTGTGTATATGTCAACATTTATGCGTATCTATGTTTCATACCTGTGTCAAATTATACACATTAAACTAAAAATTTACTCTTTCACTATGTTAGGACAATATTGTGGTTTTGCTCGTAGACAGATATACCTAGACTGGACTGAGAATAAAAGATGAATGTCAAACTGAAATTGACAATTAATAGAATAAAAGGAAGAATACAACTCATACAAAGACTGAATACACAAATTGTAAGGAAATGTTAATACAAAAAGTTTCATCTAAAACCTTAAAGACCACTTGAGCCAAATGACTTTGTTTATGTCAACAATAACGACAGTTTGGACAAACTTCTAAATGTCAGCGTAAGTGCCCTCGAGGATGTATAGAGTTCTCATCAAATGTTATTATTTTATTTTTTGTTCAATTTGTTACAGATCTACGGTTTTCTGGTAGTGATGGTGGACAGGCAATCGTCTGCTTTGTTGTCTTGAGGACACACAAGCAGACACTGCATCACCGCTTGAATGTTCAAAGACAATGATTGGCCTTGATTGAAAACTAGCAACTTTCAGTTTCTTGTCTTGGTGGTTGTTGCAGCCCTGGTAAGGTTGAGTGTGTCAGATGGAGTTTGGTGATAAAGAATCAGGCTCTCAAAGAAAATGGCTGGTAGAATGAGAACCTACTTAAAAAAGTGATGATGACTAGGGATTTTGGGCACCCCCAGTCCGAGCGCTGAACTCGAAGAAATTCTGAGAATGAACCCGGTTTCCCTAGCGACAGTCTCTCTTCCCTGTATCTTTATAAAGAGTATTAAAGATAGCCACCACTCTCTAGCTATCAAAATACAAAATTCCCGCTGTAAGAACTTGGCCGGTCGGTCGGTGTCACATTTTGCACGCGATGATTTGCCCACTTTTTTCCAATTTTCGAGGGCGTGCACTAACTTTCAAGCACAGCTAAACAGAACAGGTATAAAAGGAATAATACAAAACACAGTAACAAATAATGGTATGAAATAATACTTAACTAATTAAAGGTACAGGTCCACGCTTAACTAAACTAAAGTAACGTGTGTGTCTTGTGTTCCTTCTGATACATGTTAGGAGCTCGTTGGCGCGCTGGTTTGAATTCCACTTAATCTGGGGACCAGTGTCCTAATTGTTCCATTTATTGGTACAATGTTGCAAGCTCGAAGAGGGTCGGAGCCAGAACCCTCTTCGGGACCATTTTTGCCTTACTCTTGAAACATGCATTCAGAGATGCAACTGAAGGAATATGCCTTCACACTAGGTCAGATGGCCGTCTGTTTAATCTTTCAAGGCTGAAGGCAAAAACAAAAATCAGAAGTGTCACTATAAGAGACTTGTTGTTCGCTGATGATGCTGCAGTCGTCACTCAAAGCCAACAGGAGCTTCAGAACTTGATGAATCGCTTCACTAAAGCATGCAAGGACTTTGGCCTCACAATACGTCTAAAGAAAACGAATGTGCTGAGTCAGGATGTGGGTGCTGCACCAGTTATCACTATCGATAACTATGAATTGGCAGTGATGCACCACTTCACATACCTAGGGTCTACCATAAATGAGAAACTCTCACTGGATACAGAAATCGACAGCCGCATTGGCAAAGCTGCAGCTACCTTTGCCCGCCTCACATCGCGTGTTTGGGAAAACTCCAAACTCACAATGAAGACCAAAGCTGCGGTACATAATGTCCGCGTCATCAGCACACTCCTATATGGCAGCGAGACCTGGACGACCTATGTTAAGCAAGATAGAAGGCTCAATACCTTCCATTTACGGTGTCTACGTCGCATCCTCGGCATCTCGTGGAAAGTTGAAGTGACAACTGTCGAGGTGTTGTCACGTGCTGGCCTTCAAAGTATGTATACACTGCTTAGACAGCGCAGACTTCGCTGGCTTGGCCATGTTCGCCGCATTGAAGATGGTCGCATCCCAAAGGATATCTTCTACGGACAATTAGCAGATGGCAAGATAACATTTGGGCGACCACATCTGAGGTTCAAAGATGTGTGCAAGAGAGATATGAGGGCACTGGACATGGATCCAGCAACATGGGATGATGAAGCTGCCGATCGCACTAAGTGGCGATGCTATTTACGGCGCCACCTCAGACTGGGCGAAGAGAGGCTCACACAACAAGCAGAGGAGGGAAGAAAGGACCAACAGGAAAATAAGCAGCAGAGGGCTGCCACCTCAGGGGCGCATTCCCATAGTCAGTTATGACTGAAGGGGCTATTATTATTATTATTATATTGCAAGCTCAAACAGCTGAAGAAGAGTGACCCGTACTTTACGACATTGCTCCCCCCTTAAGTTGCATGTTCATCTAACTCCACAGGGTTACCTCTTTGTGTACGTTTTAATTTGGTTAATCATCATCACATTCTTCGCTGTTGGTAAGTTGATCACCACCAGGTTGGCTTGGTCGATCTGTTGGTAAGTTGATCATCACCAGGTTGGCGTGGTCGATCTGTTGGTAAGTTGATCATCACCAGGTTGGCTTGGTCGATCTGTTAGTACAGGATGGAGACTCAAGAAGTCTGCTCCAACATTGTCTTTTCCAGGTACTTGGAAGGTGTACGGCTGAAGCACAAGAAACCACCTCATTAATCTGGCATTTAATTTTGTCGACGCTGCAAGGAAAGTGAGGAGCTGCTGGTCACTCGAATGGTGTGAATTTCTTGCCATGCAGGAGTGGTTGAAACTATTGTACTGCCCACACAAGTGATAAGCGTTCCTTTTAAATCGTAGAATAATTTTGCTCAGCCCGGTTCAATTTTCTGCTTGCAAAGGCGACGGGAAATAATGTTGGGTTGCTTCCTTCCCCAGATTTAAATAATGCATTGCTTGAGCAATAAAGCTCTTAATTTCAAACTTCCCTAAGCCTACTTCAATTTGGTTATAACTAGTTCTCTCCACCCCCTTTCCCGTTTTGGATTCTTTGTCTGCAAGCTCATTTTCTGCTATCCTAACATGTGCTAGTGTCCATGTTAGTGTGACACTGCATCCTGCAGTGAGTAGGTATGTATTGACCTGTAGTATTTCCTGTATCTGGCCTGCTACATTCACTTCTGTTTCTGATAGCTAGTACTGATGAAAGGGAATCTGTTAGAATAGTTGCTTTATTTGGTGGGTTTTCTGCCACTATTTCTGAAGCTTTTAGGATTGCCACTAATTCTGCTGTAAAGATGGATGTACTCGCATTACCTGTTACTTTATATTTTGTTATAAATGTTAAACTTTGGTATCGATATTCCTGCTCCTAATTGTCCTTCTTCATCTTGTTTGGTATTTAAATCCCGCATATAAAAACTGACGATACTCTTTTGAATTTTTTGTTGTTGGGGAATATCACAGTTGTAAATATTCTCAAAATTATGTGATGAACTGCGTACTTGTTCCCGTGAGACACTTCTCGCAACGCTTTTCTTAGATGGGTCGTATAAAGTCGATACTTTACGTTTATTTACATATCGATACCTCACCGCAAACTATACATCGATACTTCACCGCGGACTAACGCGTAGGCACTAAAGGTAAATTTATAGTCCCCAAATGAGATATTACAGAACTAACACAGTATGAATAGATTTACAATAGGTCGGGAATCCACTCACTTTAAGACAATAAAGTATTAAACACCTAAAACAGTGTGAATAGATTTACAATAGGTCGGGAATCCACTCACTTTAAAGCAATAAAGTGTTAAAGACCTAACACAGTGTGAATAGATTTACAATAGGTCGGGAATCCACTCACTTTAAGGCAATAAAGTGTTAAAGACCTAACACAGTGTGAATAGATTTACAATAGGTCGGGAATCCACTCACTTTAAAGCAATAAAGTGTTAAAGACCTAACACAGTGTGAATAGATTTACAATAGGTCTGGAATCCACTCACTTTAAGGCAATAAAGTGTTAAAGACCTAACACAGTGGGAATAGATTTACAATAGGTCGGGAATCCACTCACTTTAAGGCAATAAAGTATTAAAGACCTAACACAGTGTGAATGGATTTACAATAGGTCGGGAATCCACTCACGTTAAGGCAATAAAGTGTTAAAGACCTAACACAGTGTGAATAGATTTACAATACGTCGGGAATCCACTCACTTGAAGGCAATAAAGCATTAAAGACCCAACACAATGTTAATAGATTTACAATAGATCGGTAATCCACTCACTTTAAGGCAATAAAGTGTTAAAGACCTAACACAGTGTGAATAGATTTACAATAGGTCGCAAATCCACTCACATTAAAGCAATAAAGTGTTAAAGACCTAACACAGTGTGAATATATTTACAATAGGTCGGGAATCCACTCACTTTAAGGCAATACAATGTTAAAGACCTGACACAGTGTGAATAGATTTACAATAGGTCGGGAATCCACTCACTTTAAGGCAATAAAGTGTTAAAGACCTAACACAGTGAGAATAGGTTTACAATAGGTCAGGAATCCACCCACTTTAAGGCAATAAATTGTTAAAGACCTAACACTGTGTGAATAGATTTACAATAGGTCGGGAATCCTCTCATTTTAAGGCAAAAAGTATTAAAGACCTAACACAGTGTGAATAGATTTACAATAGGTCGGGAATCCACTCACTTTAAGGCAATAAAATGTTAAAGACCTAACACAGTGTGAATAGATTTAAAATAGGTCGGGAATCCACACACATTAAGGCAATAAAGTGTTAAAGACCTAACACAGTGTGAATAGATTTACAATAGGTCTGGAATCCACTCACTTTAAGGCAATAAAGTGTTAAAGCCCTAATAATAATAATAATAGTTGCCCATCGCAAGCGAAGATGGCGACAGCTTCAGACTTGAATTGTGACACATCTGTGCCGTGATCTCATGTGGCTAATTAAGCTTATTTTGGCCCTACAGGCCATGCCACATACGGGGCACACATGGTTAGAGTCGATAGTAGTGTTGCTGTGCATTCTGACCTTTCTTGCAGCACGCTTGCCTTCTGCCTTATCAGCTAAATTCTGTTCTGCAATGCGAGCGCCTTGAGTAATGTTTGTCCGCCAGGCAGAGCGATCATGTGCGATAGTCTCCCAGGAGGAGACATCAATTTTGAAGCTGCTCAACGATGCTTTCAGTGTGTCTTTGAAGCGTTTCTTTTGTCCCCACTACTGTTCGCTTTCCCATAGAGAGTTCGCTGTACATCAACTGCTTTGGGAGTCGTTTTTCGGGCATACGAACAACATGTCCGGCCCATCTAGTTTGGGCCCTCTGCAGCAATGTGTAGATGCTTGAGATATGTGCTCTTTTGAGGACCTCAGAATTAGATACTTTATCATGCCACTTGATCCTGAGTATCCTGCGAAGACAGCTCATGTGGAAATGATTAAGCTTCTTGGCGTGTCTGCTATACGCTATCCATGTTTCACATGCATACAGGAGGGTGGTGAGCACTATTGAATGATATACTTTTATCTTGGTGGCGGCACTATTTCCTTGTCGATCCCAGACATTTACTCTTAGTCTTCCAAAAGCTGCACTTGCCTTTGCAATTCTGTTGTTGACTTCGGCGTCGATATTCGCATCTTTGGTAAGGGTACTGCCTAGATAAATGAAGCTGTCCACCACTTGGAGACGTTGGTTCTTTACTGTGATATTTGGTTCACAGTAAGGTTTCCCAGGGGCAGGTTGCAACATTACTTCAGATTTCTTCGTATTGATGGTAAGACCAAAGTCATCACACGCTACAGAAAGGCTCCTCATATTGTTCTGCATGTCTAGTTCTGTGCAGGTGTTGAGGGCACAGTCGTCCGCAAAGACAAGGTCAGAGATCATTGTTTCATTCACCTTTGTAAAGGACTGTTATCGTCTCAAATTAAACAGCTTCCCATCTGTCCTGTATCTGATGTGTACGCCGTCACTACTGTCATGCGTAACGTTAGACAGCATGGCAGCAAATATCATACTGAATAGTGTCGGAGCGAGCACACATCCCTGTTTGACACCGTTTGTTACCGGAAAGGGTTCAGAAGGTTCTCCATCATACAATACGCAAGCAGCATACCTTCATGAAACTGGCGGACAATTGAGATGAACTTATCGGGACAGCCGAATTTCGCCATAATTTTCCATAGTCCATCCCTATTGACAGTGTCAAAGGCCTTGGACAAGTCAATAAATGTTGTGTATAGGTCTCTGTACTGTTCCTGGCATTTCTCCTGAAGTTGGCGAGCGGCAAATATCATATCGACGGTAACGATGTTTCTGTCTGTCTGAAGCTGTGACTTGCGCTGTAATTGGATTTAAGTGAGGAAGAGTTACGCTAATCGTCATCCTCACTCTCTCGTCCTAAATTATCTGGTCCAGTGGCAAGATATTATCGAGACGACTGGAGACAACACAGGATGCAGTAGATGACCAGGGCGTTCTAAGTGTCTCGCCGAGCTTTTTGCGTTCCACTCCGCGCTGCTGGTAGTTGCCTTCATATCCGTTGAGCCAGCTGATTGCTTCGTCCGCATAGTCCGATAAATCCAGTCTTCACATGCTAGGTAGACATGGTTAAAGACCTAACACAGTGTGAATAGATTTACAATAGATCGGGTATGCACTCACTTTAAGGCAATAAAGTATTAAAGACCTAACACAGTGTGAATAGATTTACAATAGGTCTGGAATCCACTCACTTTAAGGCAATAAAGTGTTAAAGACCTAACACAGTGTGAATAGATTTAAAATAGGTCGGGAATCCACTCACTTTAAGGCAATAAAGTGTTAAAGACCTAACACAGTGTGAATAGATTTACAATAGGTCGGGACTCCACTCACTTTAAGGCAATAAAGTGTTAAAGACCTAAAACAGTGTGAATAGATTTACAATAGGTCGGGACTCCACTCACTTTATGGCAATAAAGTGTTAAGGACGTAACACAATGTGAATAGATTTACAATAGGTCGGGAATCCACACACTTTAAGGCAATAAAGTGTTAAAGGCCTAACACGGTGTGAATAGATTTACAATAGGTCGGAACTCCACTCACTTTAAGGCAATAAAGTGTTAAGGACGTAACACAGTGTGAATAGATTTACAATAGGTCGGGAATCCACTCACTTTAAGGCAATAAAGTGTTAAAGACGTAACACGGTGTGAATAGAATTACAATAGGTCGGGAATCCACTCACTTAAAGGCAATAAAGTGTTAAAGACCTAACACAGTGTGAATAGATTTACAATAGGTCGGGAATCCACACACTTTAAGGCAATAAAGTGTTAAAGACCTAACACGGTGTGAATAGAATTACAATAGGTCGGGAATCCACTCACTTTAAGGCAATAAAGTGTCAAAGACCTTGTCGTAAAGTGAATCTGTAGGACCAACAACGCTCAAATGTTTTCCCCGCTTGAAACCTAGTTAAACGTATTTTTACAATCTATAAATAACTACAGCATTGGAATTTGTCTGGAGGGCTAGTCATTTTATCGCCAACAATTTAACTAGCGAATCGGAATTTTTCTACTACCACACGTTAAAAAGTCACAACCCTCAAACACACATACACCCACCCTAATATTTATCTAAATGGGAGAAAAATTAACATCCAATCGAATTGATACCTCGTTTTGTAGGCACTAGAAAAATATTTGATAGTAAGAGAGAAACGGCCTGATCTGTGTTTTTGCCAAAACTTAAATAATTTATTTCTCTATAACTACAGGGAATTAAACAAAAAAAGATATCTTCAATTGTAGCGCTAATATTGCTTAACAATTACATATAAAGGTTTCTCCTAAAATAAATTATCTTGATATAGTAAAATTTAATTTAGTAATATTTTCAGTCAGGGTAAGGGTGCATTTAATTACAAAAAAATCACCTAGATGAAAATGCTAAAGAATAATTAAAAGAAACCTAGATAGAATGATAGAGGACAATGGGCCGTTTAATTATCACTTTTGATATTTAAAATCGGTCTATAAATAACTGAGATATATAATATACAAAATTAGTCAGACTGAGAAACACACTTAAAAATTGCAAAAAAATTCGATAGATACAAGTCTCAGAAATTAACTTCTGGACGTTCCCTCTGATACGCCGGATGTAGGGCTATAAATAGTTACAACCTTTTTCGATGTTTCGTCATTCATTTTGAAAAACTTAGCACATAGCTGACAGACACAAAGACAGTTTCGACCTTGTCTTTTGCCTACCTGGGCTGGAAAGCAGATCTAGTACCTTTAGAAGGCCAGATTCAGCTTGTGTGAGTGTGCATGATTACTTGAGGGTAAGGTATATATTTTATTTGTATATTGTGTTTGACTAATTGACCTGTAAAGCAACAGGCCATGTCTGACCTATTTATTTGATTCTACCAAAAGGGATGTTTGGGTCACGACGCCCTAGGCAGGAATGCAGGCTTATTCTGAGAGAAAATGTGTAAAATAAAAATGTGTTTGCAAATTGGTAACAAAACTTTGGGACTGTGAGTGTAGTACAAATCACTTAGTATTTGCGTCTGGAGTGATTCATTGTAACAGATACTGTATAAGACTTACAGGAATTGTCGGTATAAGGAAATCAAGCTGTTACATAGTAATTTGCACTTGACCTAATTTATCATACGGAAGCAAAACATGGGGCTCAGGACATCAACAGGAAATTCAGTCAGAAAAAGATAATCACAGGAAACCAAACAGTAGAAAAGAAACTATATGTCTAGTGCAACATGTTAGCACAAGAACTGATGGGTAAGTTGTGAAGTCCTTTATGTGTAAGTGGGTTGAAGTCATTGCCTACATAGATCGTGGTTATCCTTGATTCCAGGTTTGATCTCAGAGTATTGAAGAGATCTCTGGCCAATTGTTCAAGAAGCTGCTGGAGACCACAGCTCGGCATAAGTCAGTATTTTCCACACGTTTCCTAACATTTGTTGGACACGTCGTGGGCAGAACAATTCACCAACAAGCAAAGATAAGTCACTAACCAGTGACATAATTTCAAAAGATCACCCAAGTTGACATTAAAACAGTCTATTTAACTTACTCCATATGATGAAACTAAATAGACATATAAATCATCTATAGATTTAAAGGAAACATTCAAGAAACAGAAAACTTGACATTTTGTGCATAAACAGTGATAACAGTTTTCCTGGGAATAAGACGCCTCATGAACTGAAATTTTCTGTTATTGATTTTTAATAGTGTAAATATATTTCATTTCAGTTTTTATTCCTGACCTGAAAAGATTGAGGTTCAGGACAAATAAATTGTACAAAAACTTTTATAGGCAGTATCACTTACTTAAATTTCGTTAAAGTTTAGTGTTCTGTTTTGAAATTATTCATTCATCATATTAATTACATACAAAACATACCCTAGACACGTAGTCAAATCAATTAGGGATCTTAAGAGGTAGCGGATAGATCTCCAGGCCTTAACACTATCATCATACCTGGAGGTTTACATAGCTTGACCCGTCTTTGATGTCAACACACCCTTGCTCTTTTCAGAGAAGGGGGTATTTCTTATAAGACCAGTCTCTTATCTGGCACTACCTGGTATCATCTGATACATCTATTTGTCCAGGATAGCCTTTCTATTTGCAACATCTAAACCTCTTGTGACAGACCTAACACAGTGTGAATAGATTTACAAAAGGTCGAAAATCCACACACTTTAAGGCAATAAAGTGTTAAAGACCTGACACCGTGTGAATAGATTTACAATAGGTCGGGAATCCACTCACGTTAAGGCAATACAGTGTTAAAAACCTAACACAGTGTGAATAGATTTACAATACGTCAAGAATCCACTCACTTTAAGGCAATAAAGTGTTAAAGACGTAACACAGTGTGAATAGATTTACAATAGGTCGGGAATCCACACACTTTAAGGCAATAAAGGGTTAAAGACCTAACACAGTGTGAATCGATTTACGATGAGTCGGGAATCCACACACTTTAAGGCAATAAAGTGTTAAAGACCTAACACAGTGTGAATAGATTTACAATAGGTTGAAAATCCACACACTGTAAGGCAATAAAGTGTTAAAGATCTAACTGTCGTGAGACATTCTAAATACCCATATATAAATTAAAAGGTACATGTAAAGCCAAACACATCAATTCAATAAAAGGAAAGAGAAATGGTTAAAGACCCGTGCTTTCCAATAGCGTACGCCTGTGTTAATAGAACGTAGTGCTAATTGAACAGTAAAAACCCCTTTTTTATGCTTCGTCTGCATATTCTCACGCTTTCACGTTGATAGTAAAGCCTACTGCATCAATACATGCTTTCTACAATAAAACGTGTACTGTATTTCTAAGAAAACCTTGAGCTAGGCACACTGCGTAATGACCTAAATTAATACTTCCATTAATTTCAATTTATACACGGCGTGATGAAAAGACAGATGAACTTAGGATAGAGGGAGGGAGGGCTGAAAGCAGGAATGCATGCGACACTTACACGCGTCTCGCGATATACAATTAATGCCACCCTCCCCGCGTAAGGCCAGAAGCACTAACTTTTTTCAAATCGACAGTGAAAAAAAAACACTACCCATACGAGAGTTAGGTTTAAAAACCTGCAAAATGCTTATAAGGAAACATGACATTATACTGGTTTACGTTTGAAAGCCTGACAGTACAGCAGACACCCTAAAGTTTGGAAGTGAGGAGGTGGTAACAGCACGACTATCCTAGAAGAAAATACATATTTTGAACACCGCCACTTAGCTCCCTTAAAACTTATATATTTAGGTTCCTTAGGACTTGCTGACAAAGAATATGTTAAGTGTTACGCAAATAGTCTAGGAATTAACAAATTCTAGCCAAAAGAAAATAGTGAGGGTGTCAGACAGCACCAAATCAGAATCGCACAGTGGCATGTTTTGAAACCACCATTGTACGGGAAATAGGCCACCATGTTAAATCCTATTTGATTGGCGGGAATGATATGTAAGGCTAAACACGATTAGTCGGACTACAAATACTAATTTTGGTTGTTAGGGGAAACGTGAGAAGGGTAAAATTTTTTGAAAAGCTGTGTAAACATGGCCCGATTGGTTAGACCCGCTGATATAGTCAATGAGGAGCGTCTGGTCAGTGCCACATTTTGAAATAAACTTACTAAGAAACAGTGCGTTGAGAACCAGTGCATATTTTTCTAAATAAAAGCCTGGGACAGAGGCAGATCGGATTTTGTGCCATATTCATTGCCAGTCAACGTAATTGTGTATTATTTCCATGAATTGTGGTAAGCTTGACATATTTGATATCTTTTTAATGAAAATTGAATGTAAATTGATAATTTATGTCTATATATGTGTGTGTGGTTCAGTAGCCAACATGAGGCAAAGCCTAAATATTGCTCCAACCTGAACAGGAGGTGTCGGAGAAAAGTAAAACTGCATGGAATTGCCAAACAGTACACTGACACCTATCTTATTGACTAGAAAGAACTAATGCTGGAATTACAGAGGCGTAGTAACCATTAATGGCTAATCTGAATAGTCTGGAAAAAACAGTGATGGAAGGCATGGTCCCTGGAAAAAGGGGAAGGGGTCGACCTAGACGACGGTGGACCCAGGACATCACAGAGAGTCTGAACTTGTCTTTGGCTGATGCAGGTCGACTTGCCCAGAATCGTGATGCGTTCAGAGCAGCTGTAATGGAGACAACGTTCTGGAAAGAATACGCCACATGATGATGAGTAACCATTAGGGAGGAGTATACTGGGGTAAATTGTTTCAGATGAAGCTAGTAGTTGGCCTACCGCTCTGAACTCAGTGTTTGTTATGTGTTGTGCTCAGTGTGGAAATAGATTATAAATTAGTTCTGAAGTAGGAGGTACAACCTTCTTGTTTCAGGGACCGTGGTCCTAAAGTATTGAAGCAGCACCTGGTCTGAGTTTTGCTGAATCCAGAGGCTGACAGCATACTCCTTGGTCCAGATAGCGACCAGTGAGGTGTCTCCAGAGTACAGTGAAGCAATTGAGCAGAGGAGTCTTTTCCTGCAGCCATCACGAAAGATAAGCTTCTGTGGCCAGAGGAGCTCAACATTATGTGCCCCCCCCCCTAAAATTGACATTATATTAGACACAGAGGGACAATAATTTGTTTCAAACGACAGGAACTGTGAACTTTTCCAAATACTATTCCCAAGATAATCAAACAATTGAAGTCATGATGACAAACAACAATCTAGCTTGAAAAACTAAACCAGTATTACCTCAAAGTACTACTTCACAACTTACACACATAAGATAATACTAATAAATTATGTCACTACAAAGATTATATATATAAACTGTGTACATACTACTTGTACTTAACCTTGATTGTGATTCCTGGTTCACTGTGTAGTTGAATCAGGATATCTATTATTGATAGAAATTAATACATATGTATATATTTGAAACTTTACACTTGACTCAGTTAAGATAGTCTTATAGAGTGTTATATGTGTGTGAGTGTCACAGTGTTGTCAAGCGTTGTGGAATAAAATAAATTGTTTATCTGTCTGTTGTTGTTGTGACTTACACTTCTTCATTTTCATAACCCTAGACATTTAACGTAGTCATCACAATACTCCAGAATAATTCTGACTGAGGTATAAATGTGGTAGCAAGTAAGGTCATCTGTAATACACCACACTTATTAGATGCAGATACCTTCACAGCTGATCTCAGTCAGTACACTAAGTCCCCTATAATATTTATAACATCCCACTTTACCACATATATTGGGGGCTCGTCCGGGATATTGAACTTTCTCCTGTTATATATATTGGGAATAATAAGAATTAAAAGGTATCCTTGGGTGGAATTAAATAAGGTTGAGCTCTCAGTGCCTGTGGTTGTCCTTAGATAACTAATTACAGACTGTATTGTTTAGTTAGATATTGTTTACATTTACCTGTTAGAAAATGGCGGACCTGGCCAAATTTCGATCTGCTGCTGTGCAGACTTCAAAAGAGTTAGGAATGGACGGGCAAGTTATGATTTCCTATGTCACTACGGAATGTGACAAATATATTGAACGGGAAGAAAGAAGATTAGAAAAAGAGGCCGAAAGAAAATTAGAGGCTGAGAAAGAAATTAAGAGGTTGCAGATTGAGGCTGAGGCTAAGGCATTGGGGGCAGATAAGGAGATCAAAAGGCTCAAATTAGAAGAACAAAAGGCAGAAAGAGAAGAAAAGAGATTAGCTGCAGAAAGGGAAGCCGAGGAAAGAAGATTGACTGCAGAGAGGGAAGCAGAAAAGGAGGAGAAGAGATTACAAAGGGAACATGAGTTACGACTTAGGGAGTTTGAGTTTCAAGCCTATGCTCCTGAAAATGGTGCCAGTCCCTTTACCTCCGATGCTACTGCTAGTCAGGGAGCCTCAACCTCAGCTATGAACTTTCATTTAGATCATTTTGTTGAGAAAGACGATGATATTGAGAGCTATCTAAATAGATATGAACTATTAGCTACCACGTATGGGTTAGAGAGAGAAAGGTGGAGCTTAAAGTTATCTCAAGGGCTTCGTGGGGCAGCTTATGAAGTTTTTGCCAAAATGAGCAGAAGTGATCAAGAAAATTATGACATGCTAAAGCAGCTCTTTTGTTAAGATATGAAAAGAACGCAGAATTTTATAGGAAAAAATTTAGGAATGCTAAACTACTGTCAGGTGAAACCTATCACCAGTTCTCTGCACGGTTAGAGACATACTTGGAGAAATGGACTTCTCTGGGGAAAACCCAAGATCTTAAGGAAATGGTCCTTATAGAACAATTAAGAGAGTCCATGGCTCCAGACCTGAGAAAGTTTCTCATGGAACAAGGTGCAGAGAGGCTGGGTGAGTTGCTAAATGTTGCTGAAAGGTATCAAGCAGCTCAGGCAGAGGTATCAGGTAATAAAAAGAAACAGGTAGAAAATTTTAGGGCACCACAGAACTTTAATAAATTTGATCCTAGAGATCAGAACAAAGGTAAGCACCAGTTTGATAGGCCACGGTATGACAATAAAAATAAAACCCCACAATTCGATGAATGGAAATATGATGAAAGAAAATCTTTCAACCAAGGAAAGAGATGGTGTAAAAATTGTAAGATGAACAATCATGACACTGACCATTGTAGAAGGAAACCTCCTCATTGTGTTGCTATGACATCTGGAAAAAAGGGAAAAAAGGTCAAACCTGCGGAACTACAGGAAATATACCATCCCCCAGTGTGTGAAGATGTCATCTGTAATGGTGTTACCATAAGGTGTTTATATGATACAGGTTTCGATTATGATTCCGTTGTGAGTTCTCACCTGGTGCAGGCAGATCAATACACCACAGAAACAGTGGAGATTCAAACTGCAACCAAGGATGTAGCTACCATGACACTTCCCGTCGCCCGGATAAAGGTGAAAACGTGATATGTGGAAGGAATCATAAAAGCGGCAGTGATAAATGAGCCAATCTACCCTCTGATATTGGGGTGTAGATATGTCTTCTTGGGGAATCCCAAGAGACCTGTGATATTGGCAACAGTGCAGACCAGATCACAGTCTAAAAAAGAGGAGGATAATCCAATAAATACTCATCCAGATGAGATGAGGAAGGCACAGGCGGAGGACAAAACACTCAAGCCGTGTTTCAAGAAGTTGCCCAAATCTCATACACCTCCAGGCAAGGGAGAATTTTATATGAAGAACAAACTGATTTATAGGAAGGCTGGATCTGAATCCAATGGTCACGGACAGCTGGTCCTTCCCACTTCATATAGGACTAAAGTGTTGGAACTAGGGCATGCGATTCCCTTCAGTGGTCATATGGGGATCAGCGCAACAGGACAGCGTATAGCTTGTCACTATTTCTGGCCAGGGATAACTGAAGATATCAAAAGATATGTAAAATCCTGTCCAGAGTGCCAACGAGTAGCACCTAAGCATTGGACTGCACCAGCAACTCTGGGGGAAATGCCCATAGTGGGAACACCCTTTGAGAGAGTTGCCGTGGATCTTGTGGGACCTCTCACTCGAACTAAGAGAAGGAACAGCTACATTCTGACTCTGGTGGACACTTGTTCTATGTGGGGAGAGGCGGTAGCCCTGTCATCGATTGATTCTAAACATGTGGCAGAGGCATTACTCACAATTTTCACAAGGTTAGGCTTTCCCAATCAAATCTTGACTGATAATGGCTCTCAGTTCAAGGGGAAACTAACAGAAGAAGTTTTCAGGATCTTCCAGGCCAAACACTTCCATTGTAGTGTGTACCACCCCCAAGGGAACGGCCAAGTGGAAAGATTTAATGGCACGTTGATGTCGATCCTGAGAAAGTTGGCACACGAAAAACCAGATACATGGGACCAGTACCTTCACGCCGCCCTCTTTGCTTATCGGGAGGTACCCCATAGTTCAACCGGAATGGCCCCGGCAACATTATTATTTGGAAGGCCAATAAAAGGTCCACTTGAAGCGCTGTTAAGAACGTGGACTGATGAAAAGGCAGAGGAAAATATTACATCCTCATACCAATATGTGAATGAGCTGACCACTCGTTTAAAAAACTGGCTGGAAACTTGCCAATGAAAATTTGAGACAAGCCAGGAAGAAACATGCTGCCTATTATAACAGGAAAGCTAAAGACAGAGATTTGGCTGTGGGAGAGAAGGTACTGCTTCTTCTACCCGGTAGTCAGAATAAGTTACAAATTGGATGGCAAGGTCCATATACAGTTCTAGAGAAGGTGTCTAGAACCAATTATAAGATAGATAAGAAGGGGAAAGAAAAAATCTATCATGTGAATCTCCTGAAGAAATACTTGGAAAGAGAAAATCAGGAAGAGACACACTTGTTGACCTTGTCCATTGCCATGGAGATGAAAAAGGAACCACTTTCATCATTTGAATATCCATTACACCCCTGTGAGACAGCGGCACAGGTGAAAATCAGTACACATTTAACGAAAAATCAGAAAGAGAGAGTGCAACAGGTTCTAGATAATCATACAGAGGTTTTAACAGACCGACCGGGGCATACAAACTTATTGGAATATGATATGAAACTGATAGACCCCACACCTGTCTGTATGAAACCCTATTCGATTCCTTTTGCTAAGGAGAAAGCTTTGAAGGAAGAGATAGACTATTTGTTGAAGGAAGGAATTATTTCACACAGTGAATCTTCGTATAGTTCCAGTGTGGTGCTCTTAAGGAAACCCTCTGGAGAACATAGACTCTGTATAGATTACAGGAGACTGAATGCTATTACAGAAGGACAGGTGGATCCATTGCCGGATACAAATCAGTTGTTTGCCAGGCTAAATAAAGCTAAATATTTCTCAAAAGTGGATCTGAGTAAAGGATACTATCAGATTCCAGTAAAGCCTGAGGTTAGACCATACCTAGCTTTTAGTACCTCAGAGGGACACTATGAGTTTAACAGATTGCCATTTGGATTGAAGAATGCGCCTAGTGTCTTCTCTAGAATGATGAGAAAATTATTGGACCCTCTGAATAATCCATGCATCACAAATTTCATGGATGATATCCTTATAGCAACAGAAACATTTGAGGAACACATTGACTCTCTGAACATGCTGTTTAATCGACTTAGAGAAGCGAATTTAACAGCCCGACCAACCAAATGTTGCGTTGGATGTAAAGAATTAGAATTTTTGGGACACACAGTCCATCAGGGAAACATGACCCCTGACCCCAAGAATTTAGAGAAACTAAAGAAAGCCCCGAGACCACAAACCAAGAAAGACGTGAGATCCTTTGTCTCATTATGTGGTTTCTACCAAAAGTATATCAAAAACTTTAATTCCATATGTGCACCGTTAACTGATTTGACACGTAAAGGAAATCCAGATCGAATTACATGGACACCACAATGTGAATTGGCTTACCAGGAATTGAAGGAAAAGCTTACAAGCAAACCTATTTTGAAACTACCTGACTTAAGTCAAGAATTCATTGTAAGGACGGATGCCAGTAATATCGGGTTAGGTGCGACCCTGTTACAGAAATCAGATGCATTGGATGGGGAATTAAGCCCAGTGGCATATGCTAGCAGAAAGTTGAATAAAGCTGAAACCAACTACTCAACTAGCGAAAAAGAATGTCTTGCAGTAATATGGGCGATAAAGAAATTCAATATTTATCTGTATGGGAAGGCATTTAAGTTGCAGACGGATCACAAACCCTTGTCGTTTCTAGCGCAGGCTAGGCATGAAAATTCTAGGTTACTCAGATGGTCATTACTGATGCAGCCATTTGAGTTTAGCATAGAGTATATATCTGGAAAAACAAATCTGGGAGCGGATTTTTTAAGCCGCCATCCGTGTGATGAGAATCACCGTAAGCCCCAGAAATAATAATAAATTTCTCTATGTGTATATAGAATTATAGACTGACATATAACGTCTGTTTTAAGAGGGGAGAATTTGTCGTGAGACATTCTAAATACCCATTTATAAATTAAAAGGTACATGTAAAGCCTAACACATAAGATCAATAAAAGGAAAGAGAAATGGTTAAAGACATGTGCTTTCCAATAGCGTGCGCCTGTGTTAATAGAACGTAGTGCTAATTGAACAATAAAAACCCCTTTTTTATGCTTCGTCTGCATATTCTCACGCTTTCACGTTGATAGTAAAGCCTACTGCATCAATACACGCTTTCTACAATAAAACGTGTACTGTATTTCTAAGAAAACCTTGAGCTAGGCACACTGCGTAATGACCAAAAATAATACTTCCATTAATTTCATTTTATACACGGCGTGATGAAAAGACAGATGAACTTAGGATAGAGGGAGGGAGGGCTGAAAGCAGGAACGCATGCGACACTTACACGCGTCTCGCGATATACAATTAATGCCACCCTCCCCGCGTAAGGCCAGAAGCACTAACTTTTTTCAAGTCGACAGTGAAAAAAAAACACTACCCATACGAGAGTTAGGTTTAAAAACCTGCAAAATGCTTATAAGGAAACATGACATTATACTGGTTTACGTTTGAAAGCCTGACAGTACAGCAGACACCCTAAAGTTTGGAAGTGAGGAGGTGGTAACAGCACGACTATCCTAGAAGAAAATACATATTTTGAACGCCGCCACTTAGCTCCCTTAAAACTTATATATTTGGGTTCCTTAAGACTTGCTGACAAAGAATATGTTAAGTGTTACGCAAATAGTCTAGGAATTAACAAATTCTAGCCAAAAGAAAATAGTGAGGGTGTCAGACAGCACCAAATCAGAATCGCACAGTGGCATATTTTGAAACCACCATTGTACGGGAAATAGGCCACCATAATAAATCCTATTTGATTGGCGGGAATGATATGTAAGGCTAAACACGATTAGTCGGACTACAAATACTAATTTTGGTTGTTAGGGGAAACGTGAGAAGGGTAACAATTTTTGAAAAGCTGTGTAAACATGGCCCGATTGGTTAGACCCGCTGATATAGTCAATGAGGAGCGTCTGGTCAGTGCCACATTTTGAAATAAACTTACTAAGAAACAGTGCGTTGAGAACCAGTGCATATTTTTCTAAATAAAAGCCTGGGACAGAGGCAGATCGGATTTTGTGCCATATTCATTGCCAGTCAACGTAATTGTGTATTATTTCCATGGATTGTGGTAAGCTTGACATATTTTATATCTTTTTAATGAAAATTGAATGTAAATTGATAATTTATGTCTATATATGTGTGTGGTTCAGTAGCCAACATGAGGCAAAGCCTAAATATTGCTCCAACCTGAACAGGAGGTGTCGGAGAAAAGTAAAACTGCATGGAATTGCCAAACAGTACACTGACACCTATCTTATTGACTAGAAAGAACTAATGCTGGAATTACAGAGGCGTAGTAACCATTAGGGAGGAGTATACTGGGGTAAATTGTTTCAGATGAAGCTAGTAGTTGGCCTACCGCTCTGAACTCAGTGTTTGTTATGTGTTGTGCTCAGTGTGGAAATAGATTATAAATTAGTTCTGAAGTAGGAGGTACAACCTTCTTGTTTCAGGGACCGTGGTCCTAAAGTATTGAAGCAGCACCTGGTCTGAGTTTTGCTGAATCCAGAGGCTGACAGCATACTCCTTGGTCCAGATAGCGACCAGTGAGGTGTCTCCAGAGTACAGTGAAGCAATTGAGCAGAGGAGTCTTTTCCTGCAGCCATCACGAAAGATAAGCTTCTGTGGCCAGAGGAGCTCAACATTATGTGCCCCCCCCCCTAAAATTGACATTATATTAGACACAGAGGGACAATAAATTGTTTCAAACGACAGGAACTGTGAACTTTTCCAAATACTATTCCCAAGATAATCAAACACTTGAAGTCATGATGACAAACAACAATCTAGCTTGAAAAACAAAACCAGTATTACCTCATAGTACTACTTCACAACTTACACACATAGGATAATACTAATAAATTATGTCACTACAAAGATTATATATATAAACTGTGTACATACTACTTGTACTTAACCTTGATTGTGATTCCTGGTTCACTGTGTAGTTGAATCAGGATATCTATTATTGATAGAAATTAATACATATATATATATTTGAAACTTTACACTTGACTCAGTTAAGATAGTTTTTTTTTTTTTCTATAACCAGCGGCACTCGAGCTTTTCGGCTCTTTCGGCCAAATGAAATGTCATTGCGAGGCTGGGGCGTCAGTGGACTTTCCTTCAACTCGGTCAGAAGCTTCGCTCCTTCCCATCCACACGGGATTTATGTTCAGGAGCCGTTCAGGTTATTCAGTCAAATTTCTGTTCGTAAACATTTCTTCAAACGCCGACGGCCGGGTTTGAACCATGAACACCTGGTCGCCAGTACAACGTCGTAGCCATTACACCAGCGCGGCTCCCCAGTTAAGATAGTCTTATAGAGTGTTTTATGTGTGTGAGTGTCACAGTGTTGTCAAGTGTTGTGGAATAAAATAAATTGTTTATCTGTCTGTTGTTGTTGTGACTTACACTTCATCATTTTCATAACCCTAGACATTTAACATAGTCATCACAATAATTCTGACTGAGGTATAAATGTGGTAGCAAGTAAGGTCATCTGTAATACACCACACTTATTAGATACAGATACCTTCACAGCTGATCTCAGTCAGTACACTAAGTCCCCTATAATATTTATAACATCCCACTTTACCACACTAACACAGTAGGTCGGGAATCCACTCACTTTAAGGCAATAAAGTATTAAATCCCTAACACAGTGTGAATAGATTTACAATAGGTCGGGAATCCACTCACTTTAAGGCAATATAGTGTTTAAGACCTAACACAGTGTGAATAGATTTACAATAGGTCTGGAATCCACTCACTTTAAGGCAATAAAGTGTTAAAGACGTAACACAGTGTGAATAGATTTACAATAGGTCGGGAATCCACTCACTTTAAGGCAACAAAGTGTTAAAGACCTAACACAGTGTGAATAGATTTACAATAGGTCGGGAATCTACTCACTTTAAGGCAATAAAGTGTTAAAGACCTAACACAGTGTGAATAGATTTACAATATTTCGGGAATCCACACACTTTAAGGCAATAAAGGGTTAATTAAAGACCTAACACACTGTGAATAAATTTACAATAGGTCGGGAATCCACACACTTTAAGGCAATAAAGTGTTAAAGACCTGACACAGTGTGAATAGATTTACAATAGGTCGGGAATCCACACACTTTAACGCAATAAAGTGTTAAAGACCTGACACAATGTGAACAGATTTACAATAGGTCGGGAATCCACACACTTTAAGGCAATAAAGTGACAGTTGATTAATAGCATATTCAACACGCCAATGTTTTGTTATAAATGAGGTTTAACCGTGGTCATTATCTAAAGCACAAGAGAGGAAGATGACAACATACGAGACTAGGGATCGAATCATATTATAGAGTATAGTGGCCGTGTCCCCCAACTCGTGATCTTTAACTAGGCCTATCTATTACTCTCGGTAATATTCAACCTGAGCGCCCTCCAGTTCTTATTGTGAAGATCCTTACCGACAAAGTGGTTCGTGTTCTACAATATCATCCAAATAAGTCGTTGTAATAGTCCCTTCAGTCATAACGGACTGGTAGTCATGTTCTACAGCATCATCCAAATAAGTCGTTGTAATAGTCCCTTCAGTCATAACGGACTGGTAATGCGCCCATGAGGTGACAACCCTGTTTGTTGTGAGAGCTTCTTTTCGATCAGTCTGGGGTAGTGTTAACCATATGCCAACGTTGGTAGGGTTAGGATTATGGTTAGGTTTTAGAGTAGGTTTAGGATTCCTAACTCTAACACATTTTTATTGCGTCTTTTATTTTTTCTAAGGCCTTGTCGAACAGATGGCCCACTGGTCTTTGTTTCAATCAACCAAAAATTATCCGTGTTAATAGTTATTTTTGAAAAAGCTTTGACAGGATATTGGTTATATAGTGTTTTTATGCAGAATGATTCCATTGTTGTTATTAATCCATGGCGCTTGGTCTCTCACCCTTCAGCTCAATGCCATGTAGTGAAATCTGCATGTTTTAAAAAGTTGTTTTTCTCCGTACAAGGTGTTCCACTTATCTGGCCTTGGAGGAAGGTGCATTTTCCTAACATCATATACAGGGGTGGTGGTCAACAGTTTCGTAGTTTCATAGCTGCCTTCCAAAGCTTGAAGGGCAGACATTGAGTCAGTAAAAACGATGTTGTTTTGAGCCTTGAGGGAAAGGCATCAAATTCAGTCTTCAGACGGTATACGGGACCCCAAGACGTGGCAACAGTGATAAATGCAGTCAGCGACCCATAGCTGACTGCTTGCGTCAGGGTCAGCGACCCAAAGCTGACCAAGACCTTACTCCACTTCCAGGTGGTGGTCCTGGAAACAGGCTTCATCACTGCAGCCTGGCTGAGAGAGTAGGGATCGAAGTGGGAAGGCAAACCCGGTCCCGAAGTCAGATGTGTCGTGCTGAAAGGCGCCGATATCGCAGCTTTGCTGTTAATGGCGACACAACGCAACCAACGTCCTTTTCAGGATGAATGCAGAAGGAGAAGAATATGATATACGGCTGTTTACAGTGCAATGATTATGATACTTTTGCTTCATCATTGGATCAAAACTCCCAGCATTCATCGAACAGCTGGTCGGAGGATCCATCTGGATAACATATGTAGATTCCATAACCTGCCTTGATGGTGGCCTTAAATGCTGATCCGTCAGTATAGACGTGCAAATATTCTTCAGGGTATGCATCAATGGTTCTTTGTGATGAACTCATAAGACTGAGTGGCTCAAAATGTTTGGTTGTTCCATCTTCTAATTTCATCTGTACTTCTGGTGTTTAAGCGGGTATGTGGTGGTACATTCTTTACTACTTTCTGTTTATCTTGTCTCTTTTCTGGGAGATGGTATCTATCTTGTATTTCATGAACCTGACTTGTAAGACTGATTTATCTTTTATTCTTTGCTTGTGTACCCAGTTTTCTACAATGCATCTGTTGGGGTTGTTTCGGTTCATTCTCTTACAACTTTCATAAACTTCTAAAGCAGCTTTATCTTTTCTTAACCCAAGGGGTTGCACATTTGTGTGTATTTCACATGCAGAAGTTGGAGTTGATCTCATAGCTCCACTATTCCGTTCAAATAGTCCCTTAACTACACCCGGATGTGGACGTTAGTGAATGCACAGAAGTCAGCATTGGTTAATTGTTTCTTCTTATGACTAGTCTCTCAGCCAGTCAAGCTGCATTTGTTATTTTAGGAACCATTTGATTTTACATTAAATCAATTTGTTACTTAGACCACGTCTAGTTCTGGTTCATACGAGGAGTTTCTGACCCACAGACATATTTTGCATTTACGACACGGATAAGTTTGCACTAACAAAACAAGTTGTTACGCACTTGAAAAGACAGAGACATGACAGGGCATATGAATCCATCTTTTGTCACATCTCTAGCACATCAACTTGTCGTAAATTTGGAGTACATCCATATATCAATTTCACTGCTCTTTACCCACATGTGATACAATGGCAGCACAAGAATCAGAAATACCTATGATTCTCAGATTGCTTAAGCAGCAAATAAATCAACAAATGGGGTAACAAAAAGAGCAAAGAACAGAACAGAAAAAAATAAGAGAACAGTGAAGACAAATCATGCAGCAATCATTAGGTCAGAAAACAGCTAGATCTATGACTGTCTCAGATGCAAGTATCTCCTCACAAGTCATAAAACCACATATTCCTCCTTTCCCAGAATTTGCTACGGAAAAGGATAACTGGGAAATATATTTAAAGTGGTGACTCATCATTTAGATGTACATGGGATGACCTACAACAAGATGAAATGTCACTTTTTTCTATAATGGATATTGTCACAGGAACTATTTTATGGGTTTGGCATGTAAATGGATAATTAAATAAAGGCTTGTACACGTACGGTTTAATCCAATGCCACTGGTACAGTTCTCTGACATTTATTTACACTGTTTTACAAGTCCTGAATATTAAATGCACTGTCAAGTATAGTGTCATAAAACTTAAGCTAACATTGCCTGTAGGAAATAACTAACCACAAAATTCATGCACTGGCTATACACTTCCAAGGATTCCCCCAGTGGTGAAACTTGTTGAGAACTCAGCATTGCACACTAAGCTTGGAGGAGTCACTTGAGCCCCAGACGTAATTCTTTGGCTTTGACCTGGTTGACTGCATGCAGGAAGATCTCATTATGGACCCAGTGGTAGACAGGGTAAGCTAAGAAGTGGCTCTGTGCAGGACGTGACAATTCTATGGGAGAGCCCAGAACCAGAGCAACACTATTTTAGCTCTGCATAGTTGGAGAACCCTCTTGGATGGTGGGGAATGCACAGTACGTCATGCACTTCTTATTCCTATCTTAGGACAAGATATGACGATCCTTTAAATGAAAGCTAAACTGGAGCTCATGACTTCAACTGGCACATTTCGGAATGGCAGACAAGCCACAGGAAAAGCCTAGATCTACAATGTAGATAATACCAAGGAGTTTTCAACTTGATATTGACTGAAAATTAGCGAGGAGTTCAGCAGCCCTAGTTAAACAATAACATTCGGACACACAATGACAGTACTGGCATACCTCGCTTTACTGCGCTTCGCAGATATTGCGCTTTTTTTCAAATTATTCATGTCTATTTATTACAACGTGCCTTCTTCTTCCAACAGATTTTGGCAAAAAGATTATGATTCACTGAAGGCTCAGATGAAGAAGATAAGCATTTTTTTAGCAATAAAGTATTTTTAACTTTACAGTACATTTTTGTTTATTTTATCCTAGCGCTATTGCACACTTTATAGACATAGTTTAAACATGATTTTAGGCTTTTACTCGTATATGCACTGGAAAGCAAAAATAAATGGGTGTGACCAGCATTATTGCGATTTTTGCTTTATTGCGGTGGTCTGGAACCAAATCCGCACTATCTCCGAGGTATGCATGTACACAAACGCCCCTTTGTGCGGATGTACCCGCACACCAATAAATTTACCATCCAGGTAAGAATCACTTATTAATAATTGGCAGAATGACTCATCGCCATGTAGATTCTTCACAAATCTCTTGCAGGCTGGAACAAAGACAACACCTGTATCTTCTCCATCATGGTTACAAGGCGGAAAATATACAGTACCTTAATTACAGTATCTCTGAGGCGGAAAAATGCAACAACACAGCAAAGTTCCTAGGAACACTCCTAGGAGGAAAAAACATTGCCTGTCCAAAATAGGTAGGACATCTTATCACAACTGAAATAATCACCGCATAGTTACCCACAATCACAAACACGAGCACATAGCACGGCTACAAATCACAAACTTCCCTAGTCACAATCACGTACTCACTCAGTCACTCATATTTATATTCACCAAACATGCTTTTCCTCAGTGCACACACGTCACAAAACACTGAATCTCAGTCAGACATAAACTCAATCTTTGAGTTACAGTTAAATAAATGTTGACAACCTCAGTGACCCTTAACTACAATCACTCAATCATTCACCCTAATGAAACTGTTCTGTGACAGATATGAACTTCCTTGTATCAACGATACAGAAGTTGTTTGGAACAGAAGACCTGTCTACTTTCTCATACGATGAGCTCACTGCAAAATTAACCACACATTTTAAACAGTGCACTCATTTTTGCCAGACAAATGTTCTGGCGATCAAGAAAGAAGTCTGACCAAACTTACTCACAGTGGATTGCAGAAATACGGAGCCAAGGAATTGATTGCAATTTATCTGTCCTAAAAAAAATATGGCCAGTCGCTAGTTGGTGAAAGTATTTATGATATGTAATTGCAACATACATCTCATGAATTCATACATAGAGCGGCTGTATCTGAAGAAAATCCATCTTTCAAGAAGATTTTGGAATTTGCAGCCTAAGTTATATGAAACTGTATAAACTGCAAATAAAACTCTCAGAGGTGATGGATACAATTCAGTCAGATGTTCACGAAATCAAGCCCCCGTATGGAAAGAAGAAGTCACTCACTCGCTTTGCTGCAACACAGATCAGATTGAAAGATTCATCAACTACGAATGAACTGAAGTCATGTCCGGTGTGCTATGTGAGGTATGAAAGATCAGTTTGTAGACATAGACAGTCTACTTACAATGTCTGTGGAAATCTGGGTCAGTATGCAACTCAAGGAGTGAAGTATTTCCGTCAACAGCAGTTCAAGATGCAGTTCCAGCTTTGAAATGTTTTCAAAGAAAACAAAGGATAGATCAAGTACAAATGTCAACTTGATTGATAAGGAAGAACACAAGGACAAGTTTCTCATTAATGTCCTAGTCAATAACAAACCTGTAAAATTTCTCTTCGACACAAGTTGCTCATGCACCTTGGTTGGTTTTAAAGGATACGCTGATGTCGGATCACCACACCTAAAACTCCTAATTGACTTAAATACTACAGAGCTGTTAACGTTTCAATCAAAGGATGGGCCAATGTTAATTTTGAGTTTAGTCCTTGCTAGTTTGTTGCTGAAAGTGAAAATTGTGTAGACAGTTTTGCTGACATTGATCTTCACTTTCCAGAAGTTGCAATAAGCTGATATAGTGGTGAGGGCTTTTCTTAATCTCTCTGTGGCTATGTGCAGGTGTTATCCACTGGTCCATATGAAAAGGTCGTCAGCGAACATGGCTTTGCGGACATTTAGCAAGTCTGGTAGGTCATTTATAAAGATCAGGAACAATGTGCAACTAAGGGCTGAGCCTTGAGGGAGTCCATGAGTATGTTTTGAATACAGTCTTTGATTTATTTGTGTTCGAATAGTTCTGTCGCTAAGGTACCTCTTGATCCATTGGTACATTTTCCCATGTATGCCCATGTTCTGCATCTTTAAAAGTAGACCTTTCCTCCAAACTTTGTCATATGCATGTTGGAAGTCAACGAACACAGCAACAGAGCTTTATCCTTGCTAAAACTGTCATTGTCTTATGCATGTTGGAAGTCTACAAAGACAGCAACAGAACTTTATCTTTGCTAAAACTGTCATTGTAATATGCATGTTGGAAGTCTAAGAAGACAGTAACAGAACTTTATCTTTGATAAAACTGTCATTATCATATGCATGTTGGAAGTCTACAAAGACAGCAACAGAACTTTATCTTTGCTAAAACTGTCATTGTCATATGCATGTTGGAAGTCTAAGAAGACAGTAACAGAATTTTCTCTTTGCTAAAACTGTCAATTTCATATGCATGTTGGAAGTCTAAGAAGACAGTAACAGAACTTTATCTTTGATAAAACTGTCATTGTCATATGCATGTTGGAAGTCTTAGAAGACAGTAACAGAACTTTATCCTTGCTGGAAACTGTCTGCCACATTTTGGGTAAGAAGGAACAGTTGGTCTTCGGTTCTTGATCCTTTTCGAAAGCCTGCTTGAAAGTGGTTGAGAAAGTTTGAAGATTCCGTTACAGTATGTTGTTCAGCATTTGTTCTACCCGTTTGCTGATTTTGGAAGTCAGTAAGATTGGTCTGAAACTTTTAAGATCATCTTCAGGCTTTCCCTTTTTTAAAATGAGCCTGACAATGGCTGTCTTCCTGGCTTTTGGTAGTTTACCACTTTGCCAGGTTTTATTAATCCGATTTAGCACTTTAGCCTTTCCATGGGCTCATTTGATATCCTGTCGACCCAGGAGCTTTTCTTGGCTGCATTTTTTTTTCTGGGTGCTCTGTAGTTACTGGAGATTGAAGTTTTCTTTAAAGAGTGACACATTTACTGAGCTTGATTTTTCTTTAATTTTTAGAATCTTGCCAAGAGCTCTGCCACTACTTTCCTGCAAGAGGATCTGTTGTCTGAGAAGAATTTGTTGAAAGTGATTGCTTTTTTTACTGTCATCTGTAAGTACACGGTCAGGGATCAACAGTGGTTTGGGGTTTGACTGTTGGTTTTTTCCTGACAGGTTATTCAGTAGTTTCCAGTCCTTTTTTCCTTCAGTTTTGAGTTTGTTGCAGGTGTCTGACCATGTCTCCCTGTTTGATTTTTTGTTTCAAGTCGGATCTTTGTATTTAGCCTGTTGTATTCTATTATACCTCTACACCTCACGGTAGAAGGGGAATGACTAAGTAAGTAAGTATTCTATTATGTTTTGCTTTTGCTGTGTTTTCCCATGCTTTCTTTCTGGCTTCTCTCTTTTTTTTACTAGATCTTCAATTGTCTTTGTCCAGAAAGAGTTATATTTCTTTTCTGTATCCCCTTGGGATCATTTTGTAGGCTGCATCAAGTATGGTGTGGGTGATGGTGTTGTGCAGGGTGTCAATATCTGTGTCCTCACTAATTATTGTTAGGCCTTCGTCTGCGAGAAGTCTGAATTTTTCCCATTCTGCTCTTTTGTAATTCCAGCGATTGGCTTTCCTGAGTCGTTGGTTTTTTGTTTGAGAGATTTAAAGTAGAATGTGGTTATGGTCACTCCCCATGTCATCAAGGACTTTCATTGTACATTCGTTCAGAATGTCTGCAGAGACGATAGTGAAATCAGGTCTGTATTTGGATCCACTGGCTCTGTGTAGGAGTGTAGATATGGATGTGGAGTCTTGCAGTATTATCAGGTTGGTGGTGTCATACAATTCCTCTATGCTGTTGCCCATTTAGATTTGTATTTTAAAGCTGGTATCTGTGCATTGAAGTCTCCTGCTATGATGGGTTTTTGGAGATCTGTGTTGTGGATGTTGATTTAGAATTTGGAGGGCAGTAGACATTGAACAAAATGAACCGCATTCCATTGTGCCATACTTTTATCTCTTGGATATCATTTCCGTTGTTTCTTTTGTTTTGAACTTCTCTTTGTACACCATTTCTTAGAACCATTGCAATACCTCTGTAATTATCACATTTGCATTTGTACATGGTATAGTGTAAGTCAAGGGTCGGGAACCCGCAGCTCGCGAGCATCATGCGAGGCTCTAGCATACTTAACTCTTAGTGTTGAAAGAATGTTTTATTAAAATATCTGAGCAATTTTTAAAGATTTTCAAAACAAAAGCGAAATTGTGAAAAAATTAAAGACATGCCACGGTCTGCAAGGACTGTAAAAGAAAGAACAGAGAAGATGGCCACTGATATAACTAGCCAGCAAATTGAAGACTTTAAAGCAGCATCAGGATATTCTCTGGCATGTGATGAGTCTTGTGATGTGGATGACATTGCACAAGTTGCTCTCATTTGCAGATATGTAAACTCTAAAAAACCACAAGAAGAGTTAAACTACTGCCACTCAGGGGACAGACTCGAGGAGAAGATATTGCAACTGCAGTATCTGAATGCTTGCAAAAAAACGAAATAAATATCAACAAAATCATATCCGTTACTACAGATGGAGCACCGAGCATGAGAGGGAGAGAAAAGGGTTTCATTACTTTATTAACATTACTTTATTAACATTATTTTATTGACATTACTTTATTAACAAAAAGTATTAACCATGATGTGATTTCTTTTCACTGCATTATTCACCACGAATCCCTCTGTGCACCAACCTTACCAGAAGAAATGTTGAAGTTAATGGAATTAGTAGTTAAGATTGTAAACAAAATAATGGTAAGTAGTCTGAATCACCAACAGTGTTGTGAGTTTCTCCAAGAAGTAAATCATGAATACTCTGATCTTCTATTGCATAATAAGGTACGGTGGTTATCTAGAGGAAAGGTTCTGTTGAGGTTTGCTGCTTGTCTTAATGAAGTAAAGATATGGCTGAAAGAGAAGAAACTTGAATATTCTGAGTTATCAAACCCTGATTTGTTAAAGAAACTCTACTTCATGTTGGACATGACTTTTCACTTGAACGTTTAAAATAAAATACTCCATGGAAAGAGCAATACCGCCATTTTGCTCTTGGAAGAAGTGATTTCATTTGAGCTGAAATTTTACAGGGTTGTTATTGACTAGGACATTAACCCTTCAATTGTCAAGTGCATTTTTACTGTGGTGTCATGTCTATTTTGAGAATTTTGACTAGTTGCAATAAAATACCAGAAAGATAGAGAAAATGAAGTCAGAGGTCCGTATAAGTATACATTTTCTGAAAGTATATTGGATAAGGAATTATATGGTACTAATTTCAAGGTATCTGAGCATTATGTATGGTGACCTTGACCTTTACACAATGAATAAAATTAATTATGTAACTCTTCATCAGCGTTCAACCTACATTGACTGAGTGGTTCTATTTCTCATCTGAATAAGTTTTTCAAACACTGCGAACAATATTATTTCAGAAAATTTAAAGTTTTTATTATAAAAACTGTAATTTTGGTGAATTTTTTTTAATTCGCGACCTAAAAAAAGCCTTTCTACCCGCTTCCAAAAATGACAAGAAAATTACATGTTTCAACTGACTACTTTTTTTTCTTGGTGTTTTTCTTCACGATATGGACAAAACAGAGACAGAGTTTCCTGATCTTATTCTCTTTTTTATTTTTCTAATGTAATGTCACAGACATATAGCATTCTATGAATGAGTGAAAATGTATTGAAACTCATCGTGTCATTGACATGCAGCATTCTATGAATGAGTGAAAAGGTATTGAAACTCATCGTGTCATTGACATGCAGCATTCTATGAATGAGTGAAAAGGTATTGAAACTCATCGTGTCATTGAAGAATGGAGTCACCAATGCAGGCATACTTGACCAGTGATTTAGAAGTTTTCTTTTTTACCAATAAGACCCATATTTAGGCAATGTGCAACCAATCTGCTCCGAAAGGTGCTAATAAATACTTAGTAGGCCTAGGTATTTTTTTAGTTGCTCCATTGTAATACCGTTCTCTGGTACCGACTGTTAGGGTGTGTCTCCATACATGCAACTGTGGATTCCAATTTCAGGAAATGTTGAGCATTTTGAGGTTTGCTTCTCGCAGCACATTATTCATAAGGTCGTCAGCATCAAAAATCAAAGAGAAAAAATGAAAAGGCTCTGTGCACATTTTCAAGCCTATATTTTGGGAGCTGTAAGGATTTCTTACAATAAAATTAGGATCAGATCGTACTCTACTGTTTTCACTGTCCATCTTTTGCCAACCAGATTGGTCAGTGACAACATCAGACCCAGGGCTAGGTTTGGCTTCATCTTCACTACTACTCCAACATTTTTTTCATCACTGGCAAGTTGGGTGTCTACGACGTTATCATTGCATTTCACTATTTTCCATTTGAAAAATTTCAGATAATGACGGTCTAGATTTATTTCCTAGTCCTGATGAACCTTCAACAGTGTCAGACATGATTGCAATCGAAAAAAATTGATAAACATTTCGATCTGATGGAACGCAAATCAAAGGGATATAAACGCATATTTACACCACGCTAAAACACCAGAATTGACGGGAAATCTATTTATCATTGTTATTTACCCTTTGCACACGGAAAACTTTTATTCGCATTTGTAATTACGATTTTACTAACGGCCGATTTAGCCGGCCGTAACACCACAGAATGATCGGCCGTTAAGAGAGCTATAGGGTTAAGGAGAAACTTGCCCTTGTGTACTTCCATATCAATCAAGTTGACATTTGTACTTGATCTATCCTTTGTTTTCTTCGTAAAAATATCAATGCTGGAACTGCATCTTGAACTGCTGTTGAAGGAAATACTATACTCCTCAAGTTGTATACTGAAGATATTAACCCATTTTCCACAATCACGTTAAGTGTCCCCTTCGTAGCTTACTTATCGCTCGTGGTAGCTGAGGAGCGAACTACCTGGCGCCGACCTTTTATGAGGCGACATCCGAGCTTTTGTTTATTATTTTGTTTGACCTGGTTTTTTTTTCATGTTTCTCAGTTTTTGGGGTAGGGGTGGGGTGATGTTTCTAGAGCTTTTTTTGAAAATCCAGAGGGCTGCTTCAACAAAGTAGGACCTGAGACAAGGCTCAATACTTCACTGGCTGGCAGGCGTTTTTGAGTGACAAATCTTGGACATTCTCCTGTTTTGATAGAGAATCCAAGTTGTGCTTAATCGCTGCCCATTTTCCGCCACCTATAGTCTGCTGATATAGATGACATTTTGGCTGCCAATACTGTGTAGACATATAAGCTTGTCATGTTCTGGATCAGATGGTTTCACGTCGGGCTTCCTCTTCCACTGCAGATGGTCTCTGAATCATTGCCAGCTCATTTTTCTGCTCAGACAACGTAAAGCTTATTGGACAAGGTCACCAGACTGTGTTAATGGCGAGGTGTGCAATGTCATGAGTTGGAGAGTTCACTACTTTAGAGGAGATCTATTACTATTTGACCCATAATTAAGGACCAGTTTGGTGGTAATTCTTCCTTTGCAACACTGGGCAGTTTCAGTGGCTACATCTCACAATCATCCTTCAGGTGTGATGGTTTGCAGTCCTCAGACTTTTATCGCTACAGTCTCTGGGGATCCCGGCAACCCAATGACTTGCTGTTTATCTGGTTAGTACTACTACTTGTCAGCGTCTAGGAGAGCGCTTGTGTCTCTTGCTTGGTCAAAGTTGTATCATCATTTAGTCACAGTTGTATCATCATTTAGTCACAGTTGGATCATCATTTAGTCACAGTTGTATCATCATTTAGTCACAGTTGTATCATCATTTAGTCACAGTTGTATTATCATTTAGTCACAGTTGTATTATCATTTAGTCACAGTTGGATCATCATTTAGTCACTGTTGTATCATCATTTAGTCACAGTTGGATCATCATTTAGTCACAGTTGGATCATCATTTAGTCACAGTTCGATCATCATTTAGTCACAGTTCGATCATCATTTAGTCACAGTGTCGTGAATTATTCTAATCCCCATATATAAATTAAAACGTAAATGCAAAGCCTAACAAATAAATTTAATAAAAGGAAAGAAGAATGGTAAAGAACAGTGCTGTCACAATGACTGTACTCGAAATTCCCCTTGTTTTCTACTTCGTCGGCAAATTGTAACGCTTTCACGTTGATAGTAAAAGCCTACTGTGTCGCTGCACGCTTTCTTCAATGAAACGTGTACTGTATTTCTTGGAAAAACCTTGAGATACGCAAGCTGATCAATGACCTAAATTTAATATTTCATTCATTCCATTTTATACACGGCGTAACTAAAAGACAGATGGACTAAAGGATAGAGAGAAGGGAGAGGCAGAAAGCGGGGACACGTGCAACACTAAACACGCGTCGCGCGATACACCATTGCTGCCATCACGCGTGTAAGGCCACATGCACTAACTTTATTTCAAATCGACAGTGATAAAATTCACTACCCATACCAGAGTTAGGTTTTAAAATCCTGAAAAACGCTTATTGGGAATTATGACATTATACCGGTTTACGTTTGAAAACATGACAGTACCCAGACACCCTCAAGTTTGGAAGTGAGAAGGTAGTAACAGCACGACTATCCTAGAAGAAAATGCATATTGGCTCCATTAAATTCGTATATTTGGGTTCCTTAGGGTTTGCTGACAAAGAATATGTAAAACGTTACGCAAATAGTCTAGGAATTACCAAGTTATGGCCAAAATAAAATAGTGGGGGTGCCTGACAGCATGAAATCATTTCTGCTCATAAAATTTTTTTATAACGTGTTTGAAAAAGCATTACGTTACGGAAATAGCCTACCATGTTAACTCCTATTTGATTGGAGCGCAACAAATGAAAGACTAAACACGATTGGTCGGACTATAAATACTATCTTGTATTGTCAGGGGAAACGTGAAAAGGAGTACTTTTTTGAAAAGATGTGTAGACATGGTTTGATTGGGTAGAGCTGCGAATATACTCAATTCAGAGCGTCTGTTCATTGCCACATCTTGTAATAAACCTACTAAGAAGCAGTGCGTTGAGCACCAGTGTATATTTTTTTATAAAATAAAGCCTGGGACATCGGCAGATCGGAGTTGTGCTATATTCATTGCCAGTCAACGAAACTGTTTATTATTATTTCCATGAATTGTGGTAAGCTTGAAATATTCAATAATTTTAAATGAAAATTGAATGTAAATTGATAAATTATGTCTGTATATATGTGTGGTTCAGTAGCGAACATGATGTAAAGCCTATAGTGCTCCAGCCTGAACAGAAGGTGTCGGAGGAAAGTAAAACTGCATGGAATGGCCAAACAGTACACTGACACCTAGATTATTAACTAGAAAGAAATAATGCTGGAATTGCAGAGGCGTAGTAACCATTAGGGAGGGAAATACTGGTATAAAGTATTTCAGATGAAGCTGACAGTTGGCCTAACGCTCTGAACTCAATGTTTGTGATGTATTGTGCTCAGTGTAGAAATGGAGTATAAATTAGTTCTGACGTAGAAGGTACAACCTTCTTGTTTCAGGGACCGTGGTCTTAAAGTTATTGAGCAGCACCTGGTCAGAGCTTTGCTGAAGCCAGAGGTGGACAGCATACTCCTTGGTCCATATAGCAACCAGTGGGGTGGCTCCAGAACTCATTAAAGTAATCGAGCAGAGGAGTCTTTTACTGCAGTCATCACGCAAGATAAGAGAGTGTGGCCATGGAGCTCAACATTATGTACCCCCGTCTTAAAATGACATTGTAAACTAAAATTAAGAGGGGAATTTAATTGTTTTAATACCAGGAACTGAGAACATCTCCAATACTGGTTCCAATAGAAACAAACTATTGAAGTCATGATGACAGATACCAACAGAGCTTGAACAAAACAAAACCAGTATTACCTCATATTACCACTACACAACTGACACACATAGGATACCATTAATAATATATGTCACTACAAGAATCATATTAATAAATTCTGTACATATAACTTGTAATTAAAATTGATTGTGATTCCTGGTTCCCTTTGTATTTGAATCAGGACACATATACATTCATGACAGCACTGAATACATATTGTTATTTGAAAAGTTATCAGTGACTCCTTTAAGATATCCTCTTAGAGTGTTTTATGTATGTGAGTGTCACAGTGTTGTCAAGTGTGGTGGAATAAATTAAATTGTTTATCTGTCTGTTGTTGTTATGACTTACACTTCATCATACACATACCCTAGACATATAACGTAGTCATCACACTATTCCAGAATAATTCTGACTGAGGTATACATATGTGGCAGTAAGTAAGGTTATCTATAATACACTACTCTTATTAGATATAGATACCTTCACAGCTGATCTCAGTCAGTACACTAAGTCCCCTATAAATATTTATAACATCCCACTTTACCACATATATTGGGGTCTCGCCCTCGGGATTTTGAATCTTTCCCTATTACAAATATTGGGGGTAATTCACTTCAGGGAATAATAAGAATTAAAAGGTATCCTTGGGTGAAAATAAATAAGGTTGAGCTCACAGTGCCTGTGTTGTCTTGAGTTAATTAGTCATAGATAAAATTGTTTAGACATTTATCTGTTAGACAATGGCCGACCTGGCAAAATTTCGATCTGCTGCTGTACAGACTGCGAAAGAGTTAGGAATGGACGGGCAAATTATGATTTCTTATGTCACTGCTGAATGTGACAAATATATTGAACGGGAAGAAAGAAGATTAGAAAAAGAGGCCGAAAGAAAATTAGAATCTGAAAGATTGGCCGAAGATAAGAGAATAGAAGCTGAAAAAGAGATTAAGAGGTTGCAGATTGAGGCTGAGGCTAAGAAATTGGAGGCAGAAAGAGAAGACAAAAGATTGGCTGCAGAAAGGGAAGAGAAGAAATTAGCTGCAGAAAGAGAAGAAAAGAAATTAGCTGCAGAAAGAGAAGAAAAGAGATTAGCTGCAGAGAGGGAAGCAGAAAAGGAGGAGAAGAGATTACAAAGGGAACATGAGTTACGACTAAGGGAGTTTGAGTTTCAGGGCCATGCTCCTGAAAATGGTGCCAGTCCCTTTGCCTCTGATGCCACTGCTAGCCAGGGAGCCTCAACCTCAGCTATGAATTTTCATTTAGATCATTTTGTTGAGAAAGACGATGATATAGAGAGCTATCTAAATAGGTATGAACTATTAGCTACCACATATGGGTTAGAGAGAGAAAGGTGGAGCTTAAAGTTATCTCAGGGACTTCGTGGGGCAGCTTATGAAGTTTTTGCAAAAATGAGCAGAAGTGATCAGGAAAATTATGACATGCTAAAGCAGGCTCTTTTGTTAAGATATGAAAAGAATGCAGAATTTTATAGGAAAAAATTTAGGAATGCTAAACTACTGTCAGGTGAAACCTATCACCAGTTCTCTGCACGAATAGAGACATACTTGGAGAAATGGACTTCTCTGGGGAAAACCCAAGATCTTAAGGAAATGGTCCTTATAGAGCATTTAAGAGAGTCCATGGCTCCAGACCTGAGAAAGTTTCTCATGGAACAAGGTGCAGAGAGGCTGGGTGAGTTGCTAAATGTTGCTGAAAGGTATCAAGCAGCTCAAGCAGAGGTAACAGGTAATAAAAAGAAACAAGTGGATAACTTTAGGGCACCACAGAACTTTAATAAATTTGATCCTAGGGATCAAAACAAAGGTAAGCACCAGTTTGATAGGCCACGGTATGAAAATAAAAATAAAACCCCACAATTCGATGAAAGGAAATATGATGAAAGAAAATCTTTCAACCAAGGAAAAAGGTGGTGTAAAAATTGTAAGATGAACAATCATGACACTGACCATTGTAGAAGGAAACCTCCTCATTGTGCTGCTATGACATCGGGGAAAAAGGAAAAGAAGGTCAAACCTGAAGAACTACAGGAACCATACCACCCCCCAGTGTGTGAAGATGTCATCTGTAATGGTGTCACTATAAGGTGTTTATATGATACCGGTTTAGATTACGATTCCGTTGTGAGTTCTCACCTGGTGCAGGCCGATCAATACACCACAGAAACAGTGGAGATTCAAACTGCAACCAAGGATGTAGCTACCATGACACTTCCCGTCGCCCGAATAAAAGTGAAAACGCGATATGTGGAAGGAATCATAAAAGCAGCAGTGATAAATGAGCCAATCTACCCTCTGATATTGGGGTGTAGATATGTCTTCTTGGGGAATCCCAAGAGACCTGTGATATTGGCAACAGTGCAGACCAGATCACAGTCTAAAAAGGAGGAGGATAATCCAATAAATACTCACCAGATGAGATGAGGAAGGCACAGGCTGAGGACAAAACACTCAAGCCATGTTTCAAGAAGTTGCCCAAATCTCATACACCTCCAGGCAAGGGAGAGTTTTATATGAAGAACAAACTGATATATAGGAAGGCTGGATCTGAATCCAATGGTCACGGACAGCTGGTCCTTCCCACTTCATATAGGACTAAAGTGTTGGAACTAGGGCATGCGATTCCCTTCAGTGGTCATATGGGAATCAGCGCAACAGGACAGCGAATAGCTTGTCATTATTTCTGGCCAGGAATAACTGAAGATATCAAACGATATGTAAAATCCTGTCCAGAGTGCCAACGAGTAGCACCTAAACATTGGACTGCACCAGCAACTCTGGGGGAAATGCCCATAGTGGGAACACCCTTTGAGAGAGTTGCCGTGGATCTTGTGGGACCTCTCACCCGAACCAAGAGAAGGAACAGCTACATTCTGACTCTGGTGGACACTTGTTCTATGTGGGGAGAGGCAGTAGCCCTGTCATCGATTGATTCTAAACATGTGGCAGAGGCATTGCTCACAATTTTCACAAGGTTAGGCTTTCCCAATCAAATCTTGACTGATAATGGCTCTCAGTTCAAGGGGAAACTAACTGAAGAAGTTTTCAGGATCTTCCAGGCCAAACACTTCCATTGTAGTGTGTACCATCCCCAAGGGAACGGCCAAGTGGAAAGATTTAACGGCACGTTGATGTCGATCCTGAGAAAGTTGGCACACGAAAAACCAGATACATGGGACCAGTACCTGCACGCCGCCCTCTTTGCTTATCGGGAGGTACCCCATAGTTCAACCGGTATGGCCCCGGCAACATTATTGTTTGGAAGGCCAATAAAAGGTCCACTCGAAGCTTTGTTAAGAACGTGGACTGATGAAAAGGCAGAGGAAAACATTACATCTTCATACCAATATGTGAATGAGCTGACCACTCGTTTAAAAAACTGGCTGGAAACTTGCCAATGAAAATTTGAAACAAGCCAGGAAGAAACATGCTGCCTATTATAACAGGAAGGCGAAAGACAGAGATTTGGCTGTGGGAGAGAAGGTACTGCTTCTTCTCCCCGGGAGTCAGAATAAGTTACAGATTGGATGGCAAGGTCCATATACAGTTTTAGAGAAGGTGTCTAGAACAAATTATAAGATAGATAAGAAGGGGAAAGAAAAAATCTATCATGTGAATCTCCTGAAGAAATATTTGGAAAGAGAACATCAGGAAGAGACACACTTGTTGACCTTGTCCATCGCCATGGAGATGAAAAAGGAACCACTTTCATCATTTGAATATCCATTACACCCCTGTGAGACAGCAGCACAGGTGAAAATCAGTACACAATTAACAAAAACTCAGAAAGAGAGAGTGCAACAGGTTCTAAATAATCATGCAGAGGTGTTAACAGACCGACCAGGGCATTTGCTAGCAGAAAATTGAATAAAGCTGAAATCAACTACTCAACTAGCGAAAAAGAATGTCTTGCAGTAATATGGGCAATAAAGAAATTCAATATTTATCTGTATGGGAAGGCATTTAAGTTGCAAACGGATCACAAACCTTTATCGTTTCTAGCCCAGGCTAGGCATGAGAACTCTAGGTTACTCCGATGGTCCTTGCTTTTGGCTCCCTATAATTTTAGCATTGAGTATATATCTGGAAAAACAAATTTGGGAGCGGATTTTTTAAGCCGCCATCCGTGTGATGAGAATCACCGTAAACCCCAGAAATAATAATAAATTTCTCTATGTGTATATAGAATAAAGGACTGACATATAATGTCTGTTTTAAGAGGGGAGATGTCGTGAATTATTCTAATCCCCATATATAAATTAAAACGTAAATGCAAAGCCTAACAAATAAATTTAATAAAAGGAAAGAAGAATGGTAAAGAACAGTGCTGTCACAATGACTGTACTCGAAATTCCCCTTGTTTTCTACTTCGTCGGCAAATTGTAACGCTTTCACGTTGATAGTAAAAGCCTACTGTGTCGCTGCACGCTTTCTTCAATGAAACGTGTACTGTATTTCTTGGAAAAACCTTGAGATACGCAAGCTGATCAATGACCTAAATTTAATATTTCATTCATTCCATTTTATACACGGCGTAACTAAAAGACAGATGGACTAAAGGATAGAGAGAAGGGAGAGGCAGAAAGCGGGGACACGTGCAACACTAAACACGCGTCGCGCGATACACCATTGCTGCCATCACGCGTGTAAGGCCACATGCACTAACTTTATTTCAAATCGACAGTGATAAAATTCACTACCCATACCAGAGTTAGGTTTTAAAATCCTGAAAAACGCTTATTGGGAATTATGACATTATACCGGTTTACGTTTGAAAACATGACAGTACCCAGACACCCTCAAGTTTGGAAGTGAGAAGGTAGTAACAGCACGACTATCCTAGAAGAAAATGCATATTGGCTCCATTAAATTCGTATATTTGGGTTCCTTAGGGTTTGCTGACAAAGAATATGTAAAACGTTACGCAAATAGTCTAGGAATTACCAAGTTATGGCCAAAATAAAATAGTGGGGGTGCCTGACAGCATGAAATCATTTCTGCTCATAAAATTTTTTTATAACGTGTTTGAAAAAACATTACGTTACGGAAATAGCCTACCATGTTAACTCCTATTTGATTGGAGCGCAACAAATGAAAGACTAAACACGATTGGTCGGACTATAAATACTATCTTGTATTGTCAGGGGAAACGTGAAAAGGAGTACTTTTTTGAAAAGATGTGTAGACATGGTTTGATTGGGTAGAGCTGCGAATATACTCAATTCAGAGCGTCTGTTCATTGCCACATCTTGTAATAAACCTACTAAGAAGCAGTGCGTTGAGCACCAGTGTATATTTTTTATAAAATAAAGCCTGGGACATCGGCAGATCGGAGTTGTGCTATATTCATTGCCAGTCAACGAAACTGTTTATTATTATTTCCATGAATTGTGGTAAGCTTGAAATATTCAATATTTTTTAAATGAAAATTGAATGTAAATTGATAAATTTATGTCTGTATATATGTGTGGTTCAGTAGCGAACATGATGTAAAGCCTATAGTGCTCCAGCCTGAACAGAAGGTGTCGGAGGAAAGTAAAACTGCATGGAATGGCCAAACAGTACACTGACACCTAGATTATTAACTAGAAAGAAATAATGCTGGAATTGCAGAGGCGTAGTAACCATTAGGGAGGGAAATACTGGTATAAAGTATTTCAGATGAAGCTGACAGTTGGCCTAACGCTCTGAACTCAATGTTTGTGATGTATTGTGCTCAGTGTAGAAATGGAGTATAAATTAGTTCTGACGTAGAAGGTACAACCTTCTTGTTTCAGGGACCGTGGTCTTAAAGTTATTGAGCAGCACCTGGTCAGAGCTTTGCTGAAGCCAGAGGTGGACAGCATACTCCTTGGTCCATATAGCAACCAGTGGGGTGGCTCCAGAACTCATTAAAGTAATCGAGCAGAGGAGTCTTTTACTGCAGTCATCACGCAAGATAAGAGAGTGTGGCCATGGAGCTCAACATTATGTACCCCCGTCTTAAAATGACATTGTAAACTAAAATTAAGAGGGGAATTTAATTGTTTTAATACCAGGAACTGAGAACATCTCCAATACTGGTTCAAATAGAAACAAACTATTGAAGTCATGATGACAGATACCAACAGAGCTTGAACAAAACAAAACCAGTATTACCTCATATTACCACTACACAACTGACACACATAGGATACCATTAATAATATATGTCACTACAAGAATCATATTAATAAATTCTGTACATATAACTTGTAATTAAAATTGATTGTGATTCCTGGTTCCCTTTGTATTTGAATCAGGACACATATACATTCATGACAGCACTGAATACATATTGTTATTTGAAAAGTTATCAGTGACTCCTTTAAGATATCCTCTTAGAGTGTTTTATGTATGTGAGTGTCACAGTGTTGTCAAGTGTGGTGGAATAAATTAAATTGTTTATCTGTCTGTTGTTGTTATGACTTACACTTCATCATACACATACCCTAGACATATAACGTAGTCATCACACTATTCCAGAATAATTCTGACTGAGGTATACATATGTGGCAGTAAGTAAGGTTATCTATAATACACTACTCTTATTAGATATAGATACCTTCACAGCTGATCTCAGTCAGTACACTAAGTCCCCTATAAATATTTATAACATCCCACTTTACCACACACAGTTGTATCATCATTTAGTCACAGTTGTATCATCATTTAGTCACAGTTGTATCATCATTTAGTCACAGTTGGATCATCATTTAGTCACAGTTGTATCATCATTTAGTCACAGTTCGATCATCATTTAGTCACAGTTGTATCATCATTGAGTCACAGTTGGATCATCATTTAGTCACAGTTGGATCATCATTTAGTCACAATTGTATCATCATTTAGTCACAGTTGTATCATCATTTAGTCACAGTTGGATCATCATTTAGTCACAGTTGTATCACCATTTAGTCACAGTTGTATCATCATTTAGTCACAGTTGTATCATCATTTAGTCACAGTTGTATCATCATTTAGTCACATTTGTATCATCATTTAGTCACAGTTGTATCATCATTTAGTCACAGTTGTATCATCATTTAGTCACAGTTGTATCATCATTTAGTCACAGTTGTATCATCATTTAGTCACAGTTGTATCATCATGACGTCACGCAACTAAGTGCCTTCACTATTGAGATCTGCAGTGTTGGTCCAAGGGCTGGGTTCACACACAAGTGGGGGGGATGGAGAGGGGACCAAGGCAGCGTTAGGGCACTGAGCGTAGTTTGTCCAATCGGTCGAGACTGTTACCGGCGGATGGCCGCTACTTATTGTAGCTATACACCAAGCTTGACTTCTCAAGGTAGACAGTGGATTTGAGCCACTGATGCAGTGCAACAGTGCAACCACTCTCCTCCGAAAGATGCTACCATTGTTGGGCAGTTTGAATCCCCCAAAGTCATGAATATTGTTGAACCTGTTTCTTCAGTCTGAGCCATCACTCAAGTCAAAGAACTCTGCAGTAAATTTCCTAATGTTTTCAGCAAAGTATTAGGAACATGCACATCATTTAAGGCTCACTTACATATTCGCCATAATGCAGTTTCAAAATTTCACAAACCATTTCCAGTACCATTGCATAGAAAGATGCAGTGAAAACAGAAATATAAAGGTTGCAATAATTGGGAATCATTGAACCAATCAATAAATCAATCAATACCCTTTAGCTCCCCAAGGAGCATAGGCCTTCAACAAACACATGCCAAGTCTTGCTGTCCTGTGCCATCCGCTCAAGTTCTTTCCATGTTTTCCTCATCATTTTCACCTCTTTTTCCAGTTCTCTTCTCCATGTGTTTTTTTGGTCTACCTCTGAATCTCTTTCCCTGTGGATTCCAGAACAAGGACTGCCATGTAATGCTATCAACAGGTTTCCTTAATGTGTGTCCTATCCATCGCTAGCGTCTTCTTCTCATCTCTTATTCCACTGGCCCTTGTCTGGTTCTTGTCATCAATTCCACATTTGTGGCTTTGCCATACCATTTCAGTCCATCTATTCTACGCAAGCACCCGTTTATAAAAGTCTGTAGCTTTTTGGTTGTTGTTTTTGTTGTTCTCCATGTCTCAGAGCCATACAATAAGACTGACTTCACATTTGGGTTGAAGATTCTTATTTTCGTGTTGGACTTGATTTCTCTTGTTCTCCATATGTTTCCCAATGCAGTGAAAGCTCCTCTTGCTTTTTGTATTCTTATTTTGATATCACTGTCTGTCCGTCCAACTTTGTCTATATTACTTCCAAGATATGTGTACGATTCTACATCTTTTAGTGGTGTTTCTTCAAGTTTTGTTAGTGGTTTTTCAGGTCCACTTTTGTGATGTCGATGTTTTCACAACCCAATATAGATTGGGTTGTGAAAACATCGACATCACACAACCAAGAAATGGAGACAAGGGGCATCTCTGTCTCACACCTGTTCTAATCCTAAACGGTTCTGTAAGTTGTCCGTTATGAAGAATTCTGCATGTCAAGTCTTCATAGGTCTTCTTTGATAGGTTAATGATCTTCATGGGAACTCCATAATGCCTCATAAATTTCCAAAGATTCTCTATCTACACTGTCAAATGTCTTTTCATAGTCCACGAATCCGATGTATAGCGGTGAATTCCATTCCAGACAAGGGTCCGAAGAGTATCCCGAGGAACAGCTTGCCATTCCTGAAGCAGAAATGCAGTCAGCTGTGCAACATCCAATGGCAGGGGGTGATTTGTTGACAATCTTCGACCAAGGACATCCCATAGGTGCTCAATCGGAGAAAGGTCAGGTGAATGAGCTGGCCACGCCATCCTGATGATCCCATGTTGCTGAATAAATTCATTCACCACACGAGCTCGACGGGGTCGAGCGTTATCATCTTGGAGGATGGCATTACCACCTATGGCCTCCAGAGCAAGCTGAACAATTGGTCTCAAGATTTTGTTCTGGTATCTTGAGCCGGTCAAGTGGCATTGGACGATGTAGAGTGAGGTCCTGCCGTGTCCGTAGAAGCCTCCCCAGACAATGACAGAACCCCCTACCATAACGATCCACCTCTCGAATTGTGTCATCAGTAAATCGCTTTCCTGGTCGTCTCCAAACTCGAATCCTGCCATCATTGAATGACACAGTGAAGCGAGATTCATCAGTGAAGAGAACTTGACTCCATTGTTGCCTTGCCCATCGGATGTGCTCGCGACACCAAGCAACACGGGCTCTGCGATGAGCAGGAGTAAGAGGGATTCTGACTGCAGGACGTCGAGCAGCCAGTCCAAATTCATGTAAACGTCTGCGAATGGTGCTTTGACTGACGTTAACGTTTACAGTTTGTCTCAGCTGACATCTTAGAGTGGAACAAGTTACTGTTCGATGGCGCAGGGCTGACAACAAAAGGTACCGGTCATCATGTCTATTGGTGCGTCTAGGGCGACCTGGTCGGTGGCGATCCTCCACACTTCCTGTGGGCTGAGATCTCTCCAAAATTCTTTGGATAGTATAGTGTGACACTGCAAGCCGTCTAGCAACCTCACGGACAGATAAACCACTTTGAACCCAAGCTATAACCCTCATTCTTTGTAAGGTGTCATGACTTCTCGGTGGCATGGTTTTTGCAAGTGATGAAACTACCCTAAGTCTGCTGATTGTAAAACAAATTAAGAGTGAACTCTGTTCACGGAAAGTCGCCATTGCACGTGGAATGTCAATCAGCAGGAATACTTCACCTGTTTGGTTGTACGGAAGTTTGAAAAAACAGATTAAAAATGTGAATTTATGGTCAGCAAACAAAAGTGCACGTAATCACCATGGTTGTCGGTGAGTTGCTTTTAAGCTAAACGTGCATAGAGAACTGTCAGAGGAAGATATTGCACCCATTTTTACTAAAAACTTCCTTCATTTAATCATTCTATGCGCTTATATAAAAGTGTATTGAAAATAATAGGGTGGCCCTTGACTTTTGACGAGTAGTATATGTATATATGCACCCTAATGTAA